>CAUYQG010030978.1:0-49580 GCA_963574415.1 Tarsius wallacei | reverse complement strand
GTAAAGGGAGTTTACAAGACCTAAGACATCATGCATTAGTCAAAAATTATACAAATCACAAAACTTATGATTACATTAATACAAAAGTTATAGAAATCGCAAGACTTACAATTGCCTCGATACTATGTTATTCAAACCTATGGCTACTACGAAAAGGGCTGTAAATGGAGATTTGCATCTTTCAGTTGGTTGGGCATAGACTGGAAGTCAGAGATTCCCTGAAGCTACTTAGTGGGAGTGCACAGGAGAAAAGGGGAAGCCGACCTTTTATTAGCTCTCAGGAGTATTGTTCAGGAATGTACAGGAGTGCTTGCGCCCTTGCCATGCCTTTCTCTAGGGGCTGTGACAATGTGAACAGACATTAGCGGGTCTCTGTATCAAAGCCTAAAGAAGAAAGTGATTGAGAAGGACAGAATGGTCAGTTGTGTCACATTGGGATATGGACACAGCTTAAGGTTAGAGAATTAATCATTTGTATTTGACACTGAAGAGTTGTTAGTGACCTCGATAAAATTCTCTTGTTGCAGTGATAGGGCTCAGCTGGACTGTACTGAGGGACTCTTGAGGTGAGAAAGACTGAGAGGCATCAAGTCTAATCAGCTATTTTGATGACATTTTCATTCAAGATAACACAGAAAAATGAACTTGACTTGTGGATATTTTAAAAATTAGGCTATTAGGGCATTTTTATATACTGGCATAAATAGTCCAGTCATGAAGAAAAAAATTACAACGCAGAGAAGAATGGAAATATTGGCAAAGCTGAAATCCAAGGAAGGGTGACTTAGAAAGAGTTAGTCTTATGCAGAAGCAGGGATTTTGTTTTTCCTTTATAAAAGGAGAAATGGCAGAGTATGGAAATTCAGGTGCACATGGATTGGTGAATTTGGGTTGGGCAGAAGAGTAGTTATTGTGATTTCCTCCATTTTATCAGTGAAATAGGAATACCATCAGGAATGGAGTTGGATTGAGAGAAAAATTTAGAGGGTTTAAGTGTAATAGTATGAAATTGTCTTCTTGGAAAGTGGGAAAGTATGTGTTCTAGGGAAATATGAGACATTGTCTGGATTGATGGCCCACTTGAGATTTGTGGCCATAAATGTTGGAATATGTCTAGGTAGCAATATCCTGTGTCTCTGGAAAGACACTAAGTCAGCAAATGGTTGAGTTGAATGAATTTAATTTCTCTAAGTGACCATGATAAAGAACATGAGGGAGAAGAGTTGTGGGCATTTACACACAAACAATTATAATAGCTAACTACAGAAGTGAGATAGGAACTGAGGGAATGTGTGAGGAAGTGTTAACCGTGAAGTTTTTCAAGGAGGTGACAAGAAAATGGATTCGGGTCACTGGCGGCATCAAACTAGGAGGATGAGGACTGAAATCAAAGTGAACTACATGCAAAATAATCGCTGGGTGAAAATATAGAGCCAATTAAATTGTAATAGGTGATTCTGAATTGTCTTCTAAAATTGTTGTACTAATTTGTACTTTCTCCAAAAGTGTACCATGCTACTATTCATTACATGTTTTCAAAACGATAATTCTTAGAAAACGACTTAGACTTATTTGTTTAACAATTTATATAGAGTTGAATCTTACTCTTGTTTTGTATGTTAGTCTTTTTCAGATCATAATTTTCTCTCCTACCAGAAAAACCCACGTAGTAGATCAGTAATACTAAAAGATGTATTAGTAAAATATAATAAAATACTTTTTGTGGAATTTTTAAAGACAAATCTCCAACATTTTATCATATATAACTTATTTACACTTCAAGGAAATCATGGGTTTTATTATAACTAAGAAAGGAAACATTGAATTTTTTCATCCTCGGTTTTAAACTGTTAAGATTCTCTCAATGCTAAAATTACTAGTAATTATAAATTGGCTTTTATATTTATTAATGCATGAAAGTTAAAATGTCAGTTTTCATAGAACTCTGTCCCCTTCTGAGCAACCGTACTATAAATGTTTAAACAGACTACTTTTCTTCTAAATTGAACTTTAATTTGGAAGCAGGATCTTGACATTAAAGGCTATAATACAAACTGAAATATTTTCACTTTTGAGAAGTGTGGTCTCCACTTGCTTGCTTAGTAAAGTAATGTATTTCAATTAAGTTTTATTAGTTCTTTTTCCTTCTCATTGTAGCTAATGCGATATTTCTTTTTTACTGTGAAACTTGTAGAAAATTTTTTTAAAATACCAAAATAGAGACGAAATACCTCATCTCTACAATAAATTAAAAATTTACCTCATCTCTGCAATAAATTACCATATTTTGAAAATACCCAAAGTCCTGTAATCCCAGTTCTTTGGGAGGCCAAGGCAGGAGGATTACTTCAGGCCAGAAGTTTGTGACCAACCTGGGCAATATGTTGAGATGCCCATCTCTACAAAAAATTTTAAAAAGTAGCTAGGTATGATGGTACACGCCTGTAGTCCCAGCTAACTTGGGAGGCTGAAGCAGGAGGATTCACTGAACCCAGGAGTCCGAGGCTGCAGTGAGCTATGATCACTCCACTGCTCTCCAGCCTGAGCAAAGAACAAGACTCTGTCTCTAAAAATAAAAGAAATGAAAAATAAAAAATAAAAAAAACAAAAACTTGCTATATTTATTGACAAAATGCAGGTATACGCTGTCATTAGATGAAATGTCTGTGAACTCTGCTTATCACAGCATATTGCACTTAACTGATCATTAGTTGTTAGGATTTTTTTTTTTAATGTCTGTCTTTTTTGAAATTTGCAGTATTACATTGGAGGGAGTTGAAATATCTCTATGGACAGCGTACAAGTTTCAAATGGTGTCTGAAATTAAAGGAAACATGAAGTTTGGTAAAATGTATCAAACACTGTATAAATTAAAACTAGTGACAGTTAAATGTAACTGAATTGCTGTTTTGATATGCTACTAGTGTAAAACAGCAATCATTTTATAATTGCCATCAAATGACAAAGTTAAATGTGATAAAAATATTTTGCATACCAATTAATTTCACCACCCACTTTGATTTTAAATGTTGAATATACAGTTCTTTAAACTGCATTGTTTCTGTTTCTTTATGAGCTATTTAAAATAAGTTCTTTAAAAAGTGCAATAATAAAAAATAAATCAGCAATGTCAGAAAATATGGCCGGGCTTGGTGGCTCAGCCTGTAATCCCAGCACTTTGGGAGGACAAGGGAAGTGGATTGCCTGAGCCCGCTGGTTCGAGACCAGCCTGAGCAAATTGACGAAACCTCGTCTCTACAATAAATTAAAAAAAAGAAAATTAGCTAGGCATGATAGCACGTGTCTGTAGTTCCGGTTACTTGGAAGACTGAGACGGAAGGATTGCAGGAGCCCCGTAGGTTGATGCTGGGGTGACCATGAACGTGCCACTGTACTCCAGCCTGGGAGATGGAGTGAGACTCCAATGAAAAAAAAAAAAAGAGAGAGAGAGAGATATATATATAGATATATAGATATAGATATACATATACATATACATATATGGAGACATGCAGAATGTTAATCTCCTTGTTGCTATTTTATTCAAAATTTTGCCTTTATCAAAATGTATTCACAAGAACACAGCTGGACAGAATATCCTTCTGTGATCTCTAGTAGCTCTGTATTGCCCCATAAATGCCTCAAATATAAATCAATGAATATGCTCCAGGCTTTGATTTTTGTTCTTAGTTCAAAGATGAACATCATGAGGATATTACTCAGAGAGAGATTTATCATGTTTAGTTTCAGATCTCTTGTAATGAAAGCTGAATTTTCTTGTCTTTGTTCTACCAAATATATTGCTATGCATACGATACTTTAAAAAAATCAACTTTTTTGAATATTTTTGAGAATTTTAACCAAAGCATAATAAAATTAAATCCAAATGAGTGCCACCACCCTCTAAAAATGTAAGATTACCCCAGGACGTGTCTGTTGGCATATTTGTTATTCAATTTTTTTCTCATATTGGTGTGTATTTATAGATGTTTATCTACATTATGCAAACATTGATTGCTTTTTAATTTTTTAAAAATTATTATGGGTATATAATGGGTATATATATTATCACAACATATCAAATATTGTCTCTGCTTTTCTTCTTCATGAAGCAAATGACAAGAAGGAAGTCGATGTACAGAAGATTGATTGGTAGATATGCCTGTGAAGGATAAAAAGGTGGGAAGTTAGGATAGGCAGAGAATTTTCAGACCATGATGTAAGTCTAAAACCTGTGAAAGGAGAGAAGGAAGACAAGATTGGATAGGAAGAGCCTCAGACCACAATGCCGAAATTTTTAGTCATGCCAGTTCGAATTCCTAAGGACAGAACTTTCTTCTTCTTCTTCTTCTTATTATAAAGATGTGGGATACGATTCAGGGTGAGGTATACAAACACTGATTATGCAGGTACCCTTGTTGATGAGGTATGCCCCTCCCTCCCCTAGCAGTTTCCCTCAACTCTCAATCCCACCCACCTTCCCCTGACACTTTCCCGCTACTGCCAGTCCCTCAAAGGACAAACATATGGACTTCACAACAACTTGGTAATACGTTTTCACTCATAAGCGAACCTTGAACAATTATTATAATACTATAAGAAAGGGATTGGCAGAGCTTTCAATTAGAGGAATTTTACACAAGAATGGCCTAGTTTTAGCAAGCCCACCAAGCTCAGTGATTGGTTGGGAGCAGCCCAGCAGAAGTGTGGTCCACTGAACATGGTGAATGAAAAGGTGCAGAAGCTGGAGGCTGTTTATCTACCTACCCACCTACCTATCTATTAATCTTTTAACTTGTTGTATAAAATGATTTAAGCAGCTCTTCTCCAGTTAGTATAGAAAAGATGTTTTACAATTTAGGGAAGGGAAATTTTCATTAAACAAATAGGCAGTAGCTAGGCTCAGGTGTCGTCCTCCCAGCCAAATAACTGGGCCTTGCGCGGGCCTACGTATTTAAGCTTATGGCTGTAGCAGTGTCTGGATTGCAAGGTTCGACCCTTATGTTTCTGATTTCTGCCTAACCTCTTATCTCTTAGCTTCAGGTTTTGGCACAGATCTAGGATGGCACAAAATCATCTGCCATTTCTATGGGATAGAAGGCAGAGAATTCTTGCCATTCGTGTTCAGCCTTGTTCTCTTAGGAGTTTGGTCTAAGCTGCTGGAATATGCAGACTTGGTCTAGATGGGAAAGAGCTTTCTGACAGTGTCAATTCAGGGATGTGCTGCATTTATTCTTAATTCTGGGAATTATACCATGAGAGGCAAAAACTCCTACAAAACACCGATCAATGCCACTGTCAGAGATGGTTGAGTCTTAGGCTGATTTGATCAGGATGACATTTACTATGTTATAAATACAAGAAGAGCCCGTGGATGATTCCTCATTATGGAGTCTTTTCAAATAGAATGCATTGTAAATGTCATCTTTGGGGGTGATGAGACAGTTGTGGAGTATGAGGTAGTAAATGTGAGAAGGAGCGTAGGGGGTTTGTAGTCAGAGGCCTGCATTCTAGTCTTGGCTTCGTTGCTTACTAGTTGTGGGCCTTTGGCATGGTGACTTGAACTTCTGTTTTCTCATCAGTCAAATGGATTTATAAAGCATACTCCAAAAGCTGATTGTGAAGATCAAACATGAGCATATTTGTGCAAATATTTTTGAAACACCTAGTGCTATATGTAAAATATTTTGAGGTGCAGCAATTTTAGTTTGAATCAAGTCATTGGACTTGTGACCTCTAATTATTTATTCTTTTAAAAAAATCTTTGAATTGTATTTAATTTAGAGACTAAAAAAATAACACTTCATCACAACTAAGAATTTGTTTGGGGCTGGCTCCAAAAGAGTATTGTTTGAGGCTGGCAAAAGAATATTATCATTGAGGGTTGCTCATAGCCGCTCCCAAGTTCATCCACTCTTTTAGTTCTAGAGTTTTCTTTCTGTGCTGGCTCCCTCTTCACTTGGGGTCATAAAAATTCCCTGTCATGCTTAGTGCCATGCTTAGTTAGTTTCTATGGGAGAGGGAAAAAGTGATGTAAATAAGCATATTTATATCTGGTTTCTTAGCCTTAAAATAGTCGTTGTGAAGAACTGTCTTGCTTTACTCAGATTATTTCTATCTTGGTTAACTTGGCACCCATTTGAGGTATTGTTAACCATGAAGTTTTTATTCAGTGATAAAACCTTGAAGGTGTTGCTGTTTAGACACCCCTCAAATGGCCATTTATCACTTTATGAGTGTCGCATAAGGATTCTCTGGAACAGTAGGAAATGTTAAAGTAATGCATGAACTTTCACAAGGGAAAAGTACACCTGTTCTGTGTTGGCCTTTGTAATTGCACCTATCTATTTTAGATACCATTTACCATTTTTTAACATTGGCAGTTTAATTGATTGCTAAATTTTAGAAGATAAACCATCAATGTTTATGACTAAAATTAGAAGCACTTAAAAACAATATTTAAAATAAGTTCAATTGTGATTATGAACTTCACTGACTGTACAGTAAATATATGGTCAAAGATATAGAAATACTCATTAAATAATTTTTTAAAATTATCCTGAGCATACATTTAGTCCATCTGGGTCCTAAATTTGGTTTCATAATTTGAGATACCAAAATTCATAATTTGAATATAAAATCTAGAGAGTAATATTCACGACCATACTCTTATGTGTGTTTTTTCTACATATTCAGTAGTAATATTAATAATTAATAAACTATATAATGCAATCATTTGCATTAAAGGAGATGATTGAGTTTAAATAGCTTTCCTCTTACTTATATTTTACTTCTTTGGGAAATCATTGATCTACATCCAAAATTTTTCTAATACTATGATGAGCATTTACATGTCAAAGGATGCTATTGACTTATATGTAAGATCAAAAGAGGAAGTGTATTATGACAGATAAATCAAAATAGTAGAAAAGTCTCATCTCAGTTAAGGTCTGAACTCAAAATATCGTAATTGAAAACATACAGTTGCATTTTCATGTATTCTGATCACATAAGTCAGCAACCTTGGCCAAAATGTTACATGATGAAAGCTAGCAAATACGAATATTTTTTTCTTAAAAAATAGTAGACTGTGGCATTATACATGACATTTTGAAAAAGCTTCTTATTGTAGTTGTTTCTATCAATATTCTGCAATAATTGCTATTAATATATTTATTTTGTTTTTCAAATTTTCTTCAACTGATAGAATGTGAACTACTCATGATCCCCTTGAAAAGTCAAATTATTCCAAATAACTGAGTAAATTTGCAGCCAAGCTGAAATTAGAATTTTTTAATCAAAATTGAATTTGAATGGAGTCAATCATAGAAAAATTATGTTTAGCCCTTCAACGCATTAAAAAAATCCTTTGTGGGCCATAACATTATGTTGACTGCTACCTTTCAGAACCTGGACACTCTATGTGTGATCCACTGAAGCTCAGTATCAAAGCAGAAATTCAGAACCCCAGCTCCTATCTACTGGAGCAGTCTGCCTCCAACAACATCCTCAGTGATTTGTTTGCACGTTAAAGTGGAGAAGCCCTGATTTACTACTTTTTTCCATTTTTTTCTTATGAGTAATAGATGTGAACTACTTACCAAAGTGGACCACAATAAAAAATAATAATTATGTCATAAAATGTCAAATATCCATTAGGCTATATATATATATATATATATATATATATATATATATATATGAGACTGGGAAAGTCAAATTCCAAAGAGTAAGCTATGCAATGTATATTTTATTTTCTACTAACAAGATATTGATTTTTTTGTGTGTTACCTGTAAAGATTTAAAACTACCCAAATACTTCCTTAAGTTGGCAAAATGTTTGTGAGCAATAAGATATCAGAGCTGAATTTTCACTTTTATCACTGTTGAGGGACACAGCATTCTCTCATGCATTCAATGTCATTAACTTACTAGAAGATTTTCTATTCAGTGTTCAGCAGCACAATTTAGACCTTATTTACAGTTTCCAATTGGACTTTAGGCAAGAAGCTATTCTAAGCTTTAAATTCTACACAAAAACATAATCATATAATCAGAACTCTTTTTCCATGAGTATTCTATATGCTTCCTCATATAAAGTAGAGTTAAGCAAAAGACTAGGCTTATCTTTATACTAATATTGGGTTAAATATCTAAGCAAAAACATACCCCTATGATGTTGGGTAAAAATCAGAAAACAAAATTTTCCAATGTGTCATTTTACAGTGTGATGTTTTACAAAGAATAAAGAATGAGGAAAGACCTCTCCTAAGCTCTTCCTAAGTTTAGGAGGGCAGGCTGTCAGGAAAAAGACGTGACGATGACGAAAGGTCAAGTCCCACTGTGTTTTAGTTTGTGAGAACTGTTCATTAAAACAAAATACACAATTAATCCACTTAAAGACATGATGTCTGTCATCTTTACTTATTTGTGTTCATGAAAATATAAGCAAACAAAACAAACAACTCCTGATCTTTTCTTCTTTAAATTTTATAATTCATGTTAATGCAATTTCCTTAAGGACTCATTAAATGGTACAGTTGCTTTCTTGATAACTCTGAATACCTATATTCTTCAGGTGACTGAATTATTGGAGACTCAAAGTCATTATTTGTTTATAAACACATAACAGTTTAAGTTCATTGTAATTTGAAAAAATAGATATAACTCAAGAAATATGTCCGTAAAAGGAAAGACTCAAAATGGGCTTTGTCATCTTCAAGCCTGATGTCTACTAAGCTATATAAGATATTGAGCAAAATATTATGATAAATCAGTTGCTTTTCATTGAAGCTACTTTGATAATATTATTTCAGCTCATTCTAAATCTGCATGACAAGCAACTGTTTCTTGCTAGCTTCTATACATAGTATTTAAACTCTTTTTGGTAATCAAGACCTTTTAATTTGTTAATAACAATATATAGCTACATTTGTGACAGAGAAAACTAAATCTTCTAATGCTTATATTTTAAAATATATCTCTAGTCTAAAGCAAAGAGAACAGCCTAGGTATTTTTTTTTTATCTCCTTATTCTCTATTCTTTAAAATATGAAAAAATGGGATAACAGCAAAATATATATAGTACTGTACAGACCCTAAGGTTGACTTAAGAATTTCTTTCTTTCCTTTATATGAAATTTAGTTTTAAAATAGAGATATATTTTTCTTTAAACTGCCAGGTGAAGTTTGTTTCTTTGAAAATAAGCTTTATTTTTAGAGAAATAAATATTCACCCCTTCTGTCTTATATTGGAACAGAAAGAAATATGTAACAAATTTTAGAGTAGCATCTTCATTTGTTATTTATAGGGGTCATTCAGGAAGAAGATGGGTTACCAAGGTACTCATCCAGAGCTGATAAATCACTTTAGCATTATCCATTTATAGATATTTCTCTTAACTATTGGAAAGTTCTTTTGTAATACGGGGAGAACCAAAAAGAACATATCTTCAAAATTAAATTGCAAAGCATATCTCCAATATTAGACTGAGTTGACAAATCAATTTTTTACAGTAATTGTTGGAAATACTTTCCTCAAGAATTTTGTGTCTTTATTTGATGGATCATCAGAAGCCAGAAATGAATATGCTTTTTAATATCTTGACTCCCATGCTTTAAATAAATGGATGTATCTTACCTTACATCTCTTTCTCTAAGAAGAGTGTTCAATTAACGTGTTTGAACTTTAAAAAAAAAATAGACTTTAATGTTTTAATCTGGAGAAATTCTTTTAAAAATACTAATTTAATACCAAATTTTAAAATGTTATCTCCTGAATAATCCATTGAATTTTCCACCAGGAGGCTCACTTTAGAGACAACCACATACAACCTCTCGTTTGTTTTTGATACAACATTTGTTCTCATGTTTAAGTTTTATCACATACAGTGTCTAACTTCCCTTTCATTATTTCACTTTTTAATTCTTTTTTCTTTGTCACAAGTCCTGTGTTTTGTTTCTTTTTATCATTAATGTGACTCAACATTCACACCTAAAATTCTTAGAAATGTCTATTATTGTTTTGAATTTCAAATCAGAGGAACTCACTTTAAAATAGTCTATGAAATAAAGCAAATTGTTATGATATTAAACACACAAGTAATCTTAAGTGTTTCTCAAGCTTAATTGACAATTATAATGTAAACAAATACACTATGATAATATATAAAATATGTGACTAAAATTGATATGAAAAGCAAACTTGAATGACTTCAATATTGACTCTAATATTATTTTATATACAAAACTTTTAATATTTATTTACAGAATCAGGAAATGAATCATATAAAATAAAAGCCCACAAAAATACAGACAGCACTTCAATTACTGCAAGCAAAATATAGGAACTCCTATAATGATTATAAATTTCATTCTTGTTGGATCACAATCCCAGCAGGGCCTCCAGAATATTAGGTCAGATCCACCAGGGTGGAGTTGTCTGGTGTGTGATCAGGTGTTGCATGAAAGATGGAAAGAATTGCACAGAAGTTAGATTGCAAAATTTAGTTAATTTAGAAAGTAAATTACAGAGAGAAGAGATTCACCTTCCCAAAGTAGGAGAGGGGGCCAAAGCTTAAGAAACATGGTAGTGGCCATAGCTCAAAGAGCACGTGGCCACACCAACGTCTAGTAAAGCAATGATGGCTGGCTGCCGCAGGTTGAGTGCTTTTAATCCTTCCCTTTATTGGGGGAAAGTCATTAAGGTGATTGAGTGGTGGTCTGTTCCATGTCATCACTAAGGGGCTGATAAGTGCAGGTGATAGCAGGCAAATGGGTGGGTTAGTCACAAAATTGCTGCCATGGTGAAGGAGTCTGTGTCAAAAGTTCATGAAGGCTGATTAGGTTAACTTGAGTCTTATGTTTGGAGATAAATACTTGAAATAAAAAAGGTAATTAGTACAAAACAAGCTGGGGAGAGGGGTTGTAAAAAGATTATCAATAGCTACCTTTGAGAAATTGGGTCTATCCTATGCTAGTATATTAGAGGGTAAATTAAAGTGAACTGCTAGAGAAACATGACAGTTCTAAGCAATGTTAAAGTGACTGCTCATGGATATATTGACTCCATGTTATGTCCTTTCTCTTCTAAATTTCTGTTTAATTTCAGAAATATCACTGAAATGTTAGTATTTGCTTACCTTTTTTGGCAGGGACAGAGTAAATGAAGATAAAATAATATAACATAGTTCCAAGTGCCATGAACTTCAGTAAACAGTCCCATAAACAAATGTCTTTCAGGATGCTAAGTGCTTATCCAGACAGAGCACATGACAGGGAGAGAAAGTCTACAGATCCTGGTCTGAACTGAAGGAAGCCCTCACAGAGGATTTTAGACTGCACTGAGACTTAGAAGATGAAAAATTCAATGGCAGAAAAGGGGAAAGGCAAGACTGATAGGCAATGTTTTAGTCAGGAAAATTGGCTTAACCAAAATCATGAAGATACATAACAACATAGAATATTTAGGAAACTGCCAGTAATTTAGTCTGGTTTACATCTAGAAAAAAAAATACATATATATATGAAATTTTTAGTTGGAGTCTCACTCTCTCTCCCAGACTGGAGTGCATTGGCACGCGGCACTGCAACCTCGACCTGCTGGGCTCAGGAGTTCCTTCTGTCTCAGCCTTCCAAGTAACTGGAACTACAGTCATGTGCTACGATGCCTGGCTAATTTTTTTTATTTATTGTAGAGAAGAGGTCTCACCATGTTGCCCAGGCTGGTCTCGAACTCGCGGGCTCAGGCAATCCTCTCACCTCGACCTTCCAAAGTGCTGGGATTATAAGCTTGAGCCATGTGCCCGGCCTACATCTAATAATTTAAAGACCAAACCAACATCTTTAATTATTCCAAGAAGAAAATGTAATCTAAACACCTGCCCATAAATGTTTAAGATACGTGGGAGTTTTTATGATGAGCTTCATTAATGCCATGATATGAAAGATAATTTTTTCTTATGTCACTGCCAAACCAGCTCACTTCTAACTGAAGGAAGGAAGATAGAAGAAAGCCACAAAGAAACCACCAAAATTTAATGTGGAAGAACCACAGCAAGGAAAACCTGATACTTTGGTTCTAGCTCCAGTTTAGTTTTTAAAGCTGCTTTGTGTTCAAAGCAAGTCATCATTGACTCTGTATTTCCTAAATGTAAGGTAAAGTTTGGACTAAATAAGTAGTTTGTGTTTTTAAAGTGGGCCCTGAACATTTATCACAATACTGCAAGAGAGGGATAGGTTGGACACTGAGGGTGGGGCAGGGGGGAGTTAGGGGATACACTCATAACATAACACCACTAAGCGTTCCTGATCCTAAATCAGGGGAAGTGAGGACCAGTTGGAGGCCCAAACTATACCTGCATGTAGACTACTTATGTCCCTAATCATGACTTGTACCCCACATCTTTCTAATAAAATAAAGTTTAAAAAATGTTATTTAAGAGATAAAAATAGATTGTCAATGCTGGAAATGCTGAAAGAAGTCTTGAAATCCAATCCTTCTGGTTCAGTTCTTCCTCCTGTAGCTTTCTCCCATCCCACCCTATTCTACATACCCTTTCTCTCTATCCCACCTTTTCTAGCTTTCTACTTTTTCTACCGTCCTATGTCAGCTCCTGAACATCTATGGATAAACCTAAGGCTTCATAAAAATAGCAAAAGTTATTTTTTCAATAACTTTTCATGTTCTTTTAGACCATATTTCTTCAGACCTGAATGATATTTAATTATTAATCAGTAATAAAGGGGGGAAGAGGAACAAAAGAAAGGTAAATTTTGAGGGCTATGGCAATAAATGTAGTTGGGTTCGATTGGGCATTTTCCTTCAGCAGAGACAGGATATAATAAAGAGGAAAGTATACTATAAGGAGAGTTGGCAACAGCCAGGAATGGCACTAGAAGTTCTGTTTGTTTTTTTCCCCATACCGATTATGAAATTACTAGATACTTAACTCTATAACCAAACTAGTAACTGTAAATACTATGTATTATTTCCTTACTGTGTGCCAGATATTTTAAGTATTTTGGTTTTGTTTAAATGTCCAACCATTTTGGGATTAGGTATATTGTTTCTATTAATAAAGATAATTGTGTGAGTTAAACAGGTTAAACAATGGTTTCTTATTGGTTCCACTGACAACCTAAGGAGAGAGAATGTTTTTGTACTGGATCCTTATGCATGCTGAGTTTAATCCTCATAGCCTAGATTTAAAGTAGGCACCATTATTCCCATTTTATAGCTTTAAAACTGAGATTCCAAAAGTTCAAGTCAATTGCTCGACCTGAGGACATCTGGCTCCTTTTCCAGTGCCCTTTCCTCTGCATACTTTATTGCATCCTTAATCTCCACAGGAATCATTTTTTCCTTTTCTATCAGCCCTCAAAAGCCTGTTGATTGCTCTCTAATTATGAATACTTGGTGAAAAGTGTGTAAATTGATATGCAAATGATCTTTTCCCCTTAGCAAATTAGCACTTTACTTCCATCTAATTAAGTAGCTTTGTGGAGGAAATGGATTTTTAAAAGAAGAATGGGAAGTGTTTGGATTTGTTCTAGGGGTGTTTCTGGTTTAGCAAGTCTTGTGAATGAGGTATAGAAAAAGGAGCCCTGAGTGGGAGCAAACAAAGAATGCAGAGAAAAAAGGCAAGGAGATTGGATGAGAAAATTTAAGTGTTATGACTGACAAACCTTCATGGGAAAGTGAACTGCCTTTCAACTTTTATTCTTTCTCTAATGATAACACTTTTTAAAAGTAAAATAAAACCTTAAGAATAACAAAGTTCTGTCTTCTCTCATATGTCAGTGTTAACACTGAAAATATATTCATAAAAATGGATACATTCAAGTCTACATTACTAATTTTGTTACGTGTCTAGCATTTACAGGACTTGTTTCTAATTGGGAATAAATTCCTTGAACATATAACAAGAATTTTCCTTGAAAAGAGTCCCTTGTTGAGAATTAATGGGATAAGCCTCTGGCATTATATATATTTAGTGGTAACAAGGAGTATATATACTAGCTTCCTTCCATGATAGGACTAAAGCATAAGGATATCTTTAATAATTGACAGTGAGGCCTGGCTTGGTAGCTCAACCTGGAATTCCAGCCCTTTAGGATGCTGAGACAAGTGGATTGTCTAAGGCCTGAGGCCACGGGTTCGAGACCAGCCCAGGCAAATTGGCAAGACCTCATCTCTACAATTAAAAAAAAAAAAATAGCTGGGCATGGTAGCACAGGCCTGTAGTTCCAGCTACTTGGAAGGTTTTGGTGGAAGGATCGCTGGAGCCCAGTAGCTTGACGCTGGGGTGGCCATGCACTCCCGCCTGGGTGATGGAATGAGACTCCAACTCAAAAAATAATAATAATTGACACTGAAGATGAATTCAGTACATATGTATTGAACACGTAAGTACCCGAAGTAGATAGTGCCAATTTAAATTTGTCTTTGAAAATAGGGCAACCAAGCTTCACAATATATATCAAATCTGTAGTCATCTTCAAAAGTATGTTTTATAGATTTAACAAAATGTTTCTCTAAAAGTAGTTTTGTTGTATTTGTTTGAGAAAAGACTTTGGCTTTTGTTAAGTTATGCTACCCAGGTTCATAAATAGCTAGTCTATAATAAATCATGTAATGCCATATTAAATTATATTAATTAGCTCTTCCTCTTAACAATGAAAACATATTTATTAATAAAACATTATTTACCCTTTAACCCATTTTGCTCTACCAGGTATTTTTCTCTTGTCTATACCTCCAAATTACTTTTTTATTTACAATGTTTGTTTTTATATTATATTCATTAAAATATGATTTTAAAAAACCTGAAAGAAGTTACTAATTGAGTACCTTAGGAAGGATCAACTCTGCTATAGGCAAATTCACTTATCTTATTCTAGGTGCTCCTTAAGAAAAATAAAGAGAAATTATATTGGCTGTTTTTCTGGGATATTCTAGTATATTAAGAGAGGTAGAATATTTACACCACTAAAAAACTAAAAGACAACTGAGTGTCAGGTACACAGTTACGACGAGAATTGTAAGAACCATTTTATTATATACATTTCTATAGAAAGTAGTGGCAAATATCAGAGAAAAGGTCAAACATTCATGTTTTAATTTGTATACAAAAAAATCTATTTACTATTGCTGAACACTAATATTCCACAAACAATTGAAAATATACAGTTATTACAAACTATCTCCAAACTACAGGATTTTTTTGAAGGAGGAGGAAAGATTTTAACTTCCATATCCCAACCATGATCAGTCTTCCCATACCTAGGCTTTGTCCAACCCAGGTTATTGTGAAAAATTCTCGTTAGTTCATGCTGCAAATATGTTGAGGATTCTATTTTTTTGGCAACAGAAAGGCATCTTTGAGCTTAGCCAATTCTCTCTCTTTGCTCTTAGATGAGGACACAGATCCAGACAGGTAATTTGAGCATGTCCTGTTGTAGCTTTTAGAAGTGAAAGTTTGATCCTCAACCAAGTAAGGGTTTTAGCCCTGACATGATAGCTTTATGTTCTGAATAAAGTCATCATTTTATTATGTAATGTATCTAATAAAGCAATTTTATCTGAAAAGAAAATGCAAGTTGATGAAAATTGCTATAATTATTAAGCATTCAGAACATCTATAAAATAGCTGTTTCCGTCAATATTTTCATCCTCTCTTTCTCAAATTGAAGATTTTCTCACTGTGCTTCTAAACAATATATATGATATTTTTAATTTGAGTGCATTCTAAAGAAGCCATTTAAATGTATTTCCTGAAATGTGCAACATACTGCAAGAGTTTTCTTTTCGTGACTACATAATTGTCCTAGGCATTTTGAATTTGTAGCATGACAGGTTTCCTGAATCAAATAGCAACAGTTTGGAGAAAATATCAAGCACATTTTCTCCAGGCCCGTTGGTTGCTATTTGGCTTTCATATCCTCCCACCATTAACTATACAGCAGCTAGAGAGGAGGAGTTGTTAATAAAATATACTTTCACTGCTAGCCAAACAATATACATACATGACCTAGTGGTATTATTTGATTTTATATCATTTACTTACATCTGTGTATGTCTTACACCAAGGGACTAACACCTAATACGAGAAAGAATTAGGGAGGAAATTAACTAAGTAACTGTGAACCATCAAATAGGCCCGGATTAAATAATGAGTCTTCAAGAAGCTGGAATATAATAACATCAAGTCCTTGGAGTTTAGTGGGCAGTTAGATGCACTTATGGCAGTGCTGTGCTGGGAAGGCATGTATATTTGTGTGGAGGTGATTGCACATTATGATATGAATAGCTGTACTAAATGCATAGAGGTTTTCTGCCAGCATAGGAGGCAATTATGGTCCCCTTTACCAGATAATGACTCACTGGAGGAATGTAATGGTGACAAAGTAAAACCTGAAAACAGATGATTTCCCATTTAATAGTTCATTGACTCTCCTCCTAGAGCCACCATGGTGATGTCATTGCTCTTTATTTTCATTTCACAGAGAAGCACAAGTTGTTTTGAGATTTTTGAGCTTACTCATTTTCTTCAAAAAGCAGAGAGAGAGAGAGAGAGAAAGGAAGGAAGAACACCAAATTTTGCATTAAAGATAAATGCAATTGATTCCGGTATTTATTTTAAGAAAAAATGAGTTTTTTTGTTTGCAGTGATGATTTTATTTTTTTTCTTTCTGTGCTCCCCCTTCCTTCCAACCTACCCCGTTTGTTTTATTCATGCTCTAGGGAACTGTATCAAAATTACAGAAAGGGCACTATAATATACATATATTTCTAATGTGATTTTAAGATAGACCCAGGCCAATTGGTATTTCTCTTGGTAAAACATTCTAGACTATTTGTCTTTCTTTACTAGTGTCACTTTCTCTCACAGCACACCTATTTTTTACATACTTTGAAAATAATAAGACAAGCAATGATTCATTCATCCAAGATTTGCCTAGATATGAAAATGTCAATCTTTGAATAGTCTTACAGTAAAATACATTTAAAAGATCTACAAGGAAAACAGAAATTTGAGTTAAATTCATTTATTTGCACGCTACTAAAACATAATTAAAATGACTTTGAATTAAGAATTATTTTCAGATAATATTACAAAGTTTTTTTTTTTGAGTTGGAGTCCCACTCTGTTGCCCAGACTGGAGTGCAGTGGCCGCTCCTGGCCACCGCAGCCTCGACCTGCTGGGCTTCGGCGATCTTTCTGCCTCAGCCTTCCAAGTAGCTGGAACTACAGGCGTGCGCTACCACACCCGGCTGATTTTTGATTTATTGTAGAGATGAGGTCTCGCCCAGTTGCCCAGGTGGGTCTCGAACCCGCAGCTCTGGCAATCCACTCACCTCAGCCTCCCAAAGCGCGGGATTACAGGCTGAGCCACCGAGCCCGGCTTACAAAACTTTTAAGGTCAGATTCTTAGCATTTGCTTTTCTTATATCAGAGATTAATTATTTTGATGTCTAGGTTCCTTGACTTTCAAAACACTGCTCATGTCAAAGTTAAAGGAGATTGATAAGTAAGCTGGTAATTTTCTACTTTCTTAGCAAAATTGAATGCATGAATTTAAACATTTAGATTAGGTTACTCTATCTAATATGTCCACTTGTTTTTCGGAATGAGAAATTTTAAATAATTTTTCCATTTCTCAAATCAGGTAGCTTCTTCTAATCTGAATTAAAAGGGATAACTTAGTTTATTGGTTGTTGCTTTGCTTTTTGCTGTCAGAACTTGTAAATGTCTCTATTCTAGTCTAAAAGGCGGTTTTTGCAGTAACAAATAGCCCATAGTAAACTATACATCTGTTTTCATTTTTGTTGTATATCCTTTATTTAATAAGTTGTTCTATATTTCATTTTTTTCTCATCTCTTACAATTAAACATTTTTCTCTGGTCATTTCATAGTTTGTATTCAAGCCTTTAACTTTTCTATGGAATTCTGACATTCTTATATGCAACATAACATATATATAATATCTATCTATCTGTATATATAATTTATTTTACTTGCCTTAAAAATTACTTTTAAATTCCTATATTATAATGTAACATTGTTTTTCAAGGAACTCAGTGTTTTCACTTATCTCTTTTTCTGATTTATTTTTGTACAAAGTTAAATCTATGTAAACTCTAAAATATTTTAATTCATCTGTGCCTCAGTAATCCCATTAACAAGGGGAAGAGTAATGACATGCTTTTTCTACTTTATTAAATGTATTAATAGTGAGAAATAAGGTGGTTTTATTGTTGTTACTATTTACATTTTCATCTCTAAAAGATATATAGTAATTAGTAGTATTCTTTTAAAGAAAGAAAAAGTATGTTATGAAGAGATTAGTATCTGAATATTTTACTGTTCATCTGTGGCAAGACTAAGTCATGACATATTCTTCTAAATCTCCCTACTAGATAGTTCATTTAAAAAATAACTTCTGTGATTTGACCTTAAAGTACTATATTAAAATGTGCTAATGATGACTGCTTGTCCAAGTAATATCTGTGCATTTTACTTTACATGATCTGATTGTAGATGTTTATGTCTTTTACTAATTTTATTACTAATGAGGTTGTTTGTTAAATAAAGTGAATAGATCTGATAACAACCCATACTTTTAGAATTTATATATGGTGTTAGTGAGCAAAAGACCTGCTGTCCAAACTCAATGTTTAGTTCCATTTTACAGGGCTTCACCTGCTTCTTCTAGCCACATAGTCTATCTGAACTATATGCAAAGAGGAATGGATGCCAACTGTAAAAGCAAGTTTGGGAATTTGCTGTTATTAGGTAAGATGAGGACGAAAGGAGTGAAATTCTATGAGATAGTGGTGAGCAGAGAAATTTCCAGTTTCCTAGTCCAAGGAAATATGAAAGATGGTGGGGCCAGAGTCAGACACCAAGAAAGTCTGGGGAGTCAATGTTGACAGGAGAGAGTTGACAAGAACTAAGGACTTAAGGTATGATCAGTAGAGAGTAATCTTGGGGAGTGGGGTGTCAATTTTATTGATATTTTTTTCAAGGGACTTCTTATCAGGGATATATCTGCCCATTTTGAAAGCATTATATTCAGAAACTATTCTGATAGCAACATCTTACAGAAAGTTGTACTTCATCAGGTAGCTTGAATACTTGCTTACTTTTAGGAAAAAAGAATTAAAAGCGTATGCATGACTTCGAATAGATCAATAGTGTCATCTTCAAATACAAAGAATAGCAAGTAACTTCTTGAGAGCCAGCACTGATAAAAAAAAAGCGACTAATTTTAAACACTTATCTTTTTCTGTTCAGGTCTAGTGTTTCGCAGAAAATAAATCTATGTAAACTGCAAAAGTAAATTTTTATGTATGGACAAATAAAAAGCAATTTTTATCATTCTGTTATAAACATTATAGAACTCAACTATGAGTCATATTGGCAAAATGACAAGTTTTTCCACTGCAGAATCTAAGATAAAAAATTGGTGTAGAAATCTTAAAAATGACAGTAGATTGCAAAATGCCTAGCAACATTTTTTAGTAAACCGATTAATAAAAACTTCAGAATATATTTAGCTTAGAAATAGTGTACAATTGCCTGTCTTTATAGCTGTAGAAACATTTTGTACTATACTATAATACTTATAATTACAGGATCATAATCGTAAGATTGAAGGGAATCATATTGATCAATTGGTGTAACTTCTTCTGTTCACAGCTGAATAATCTAAAAACTAAACTGGTTAGGTGAATAAATAGTGAGTGAAATCCAATAGAGAACGTAAGAAACCTAACAGCACCTACATGAGCATAATAAATAGATATAAATTCAAGATATGACTTCACTGTTTATCAACATAAGAAAACTAAATGGAGACATTAGAGTTCTCCCTTCCTAATTCATATAATATGGAGAAAATTCCCAAAGATGATGCCAATGTATATTGCTGTAAAGCCTCTCTCCTTTAGCTCTTCTTGCTCTCTTGTTCTTACTTTACACTGTATTGAGTTACCCATGTATTTAAACAACCACTGATATATTTTAAATACTTTTAAAATACATTCTAAATACATTCTAAAATTACTACTCTCTCTGAACAAAGTTGTGGAGTGTCCTAATTTAATTAGGCTGAAGTTCATATGTTCTATTTTTCCCCAGACATTTCTGATGGCCATGGTGTAATAGTTAATAATGCCTTCATTTTCTCCCTAGAATGCTTCAGTTTGGATAATAAATTATACGGTCACCTTTGCCCTGGGTATAGTCTTTATCCTCCATTCAGAATGGAATTATGGGCTTCATAAGATATGCATGGAGCATTTGGCTAGGTGAGGAGGCATTAATGAAAAAAGATCAAGACACAATTCCAGTATTTAGAAATTGGTACCTGGTTGGAGAGTTAAAGAAAGACTTTAAATAAGTAAGAAAATACCTAATTAAGTGACAGAATTGATGATATGCCCAATTAATCTAAGAGGTCTGAGAAGTGGGAGGCTTGATGACTGAAACCATGAACATTTTCCCCCTTTTCTCTACTCTAACATTTCCTTACCTCAGTGGTATCTCACTGAAGGACTCCTGCAAACTGGACATGCCTTTTGTCTTTTTTTCACTTTATTACTCTGTATATCTCTGCTATGTTTCCATCTTCTCCAGTGTTAAACCCCCATAAAAGTGTTTGTTTTTTAATTTTTCTTTGTGAATTCAATAGCTCTAGCAGCTACTTTGAGATAATGATCCAGTCTTAAAATTTTCCACAGGTAACAATCATAGATATATTATGTGGTTGCCCTTATACACAATATATATGGTCCCTCAAAATGAACTTTTGTACCTAATGATTTATTTCCTTAGTTATCTTACTTTTTCCCAAAAAGTTGGGTTCCCCAAAACAACATTATTAGGAAAAACATTTGAGTAGTTGATTGCCCTAAATTTTGAAAGTTGTCTGATTTTAGTTCTGTGGGATTCCATAAATGTTAAATCTAGAGTAATCATTTTGTCATTTCTGAAATATTTTCTCTAAACTACTGCTACTGAATTTGAACTGATATTGTCTTATAACAGGAGCAAATACTATTCAATTGAGGAAATTTCTTAGGAGATGAGGATATTTCTCAAGAAATGATTATTTAACTATCTGTATTCACCTTGTACATTAAGAGCAAATCATATGAAACAAGATGTAATATTTTTATGTGGCTGTACAGGATAACCAAGAATGACTCAGTGATTCATTTGAGTTAAATACATGTTCACCTAAGCTGTGCCATTATTTCCTAAATATATAATTTTAATCTTCAATATTTATAGACTTCCGGGTTTCTGGGCATAATTCAAGAGAGTGTCATTTTGTGATGATCACTCACCGCCCAAAGACTGTTGTGACTTTGATGATTTTTAAATGACATATTGTGCTCACCTGATTATTCAACCGAATATGGAAATCAATATTTATACCATATATTCTTAAAGTAAAGAATTTTTGCTTTTTTCACAATGAAAATTACATGATGATTATATAAACAAATTTTATTGAGATTAATTGATAAGAATGTTTTTGTCTGAATTCAATTAATAAAACTATCAAACTGTTTATCTACATCTTAGGGTCAGTTACTTTTAAATATAGCCATTTGTTTTTTCAGAATTTTTTAAAACCTCATAAAGATTAAAAACTGCAGTTATATACATAGCAACACTAAGATATGCCTTAAGTAATTATAGTAATTTTCTCTTCAAAGAAGGATTTATAGAATAATCTTCATGTGTTGGATAACCCTTTATGCAAACAGTGTCCAGAGAAAAAATTTAATCCTCCTTAAAAGTGGTTATGCTTGCTTAGTCTTTATGCTTTATATAAAATCAGGACTCCTAGTGCAAAGATAGTGCCTGTTGATTCAGAAGATTATAGCAGTGATTTTCCAGAAGCTAATGAAAGTACTGATGCATTTTTAAATGCTTAAAGAAAACTTGAATATATAATGTCCTCATGAATTGCTTATAGTTCTATTTTGATAATAAACTTGTAACTCAGATATGCATGCAGACAGGAATCAGCAAGGAGGGTAAACATTTATAATCACTTGCTATTATAGAAACTAAACCTATGACAATTAACATTGATGAATGAAATACTTACAAATGAAGACAAGGACTTACACTGGTAGAAATTAGAACATCTATCCAAAGGAACAAATGGCCAAAAACACCAAATAATGATTGGATGTTTGACTAGTGTACATAAAAACACTGTAAAATTGTGTTACTTTGTGCACTTAGCATTTTATGTATACAAAAATCTTCAATTTGCTCGAATTGCATGTCTTTTATGTATGTTAAAAACTGAAAAAATATAGATGATGCAAAACAATGAGTTTGTGTTTAGAAATGAAAATAATTTTCATTTGTGTTTAAAAATAAAAATAATTTTATTTTTTATAACATTGCTACTACATAGGAATCAAGTCACAAAAACAGTTAAAGTGATATATTTTGAAGTTGTTATGTGATTAGCCCCATTGCCAACTTTCCTAGATATTAAACTACCTGCTTAAAAAGTATCACAGATATTTTAACAATATTTGCCCTAAACTGTGTTTTTCTCTTTGTTTTTATTATCTGACATTTTATATTTCCCAGATTCAATATCACCTTGAATGTGGTGAAACGTAAGCATTATTTTTATTAATTCATTCTCATATAAATATAATAACTTAAATATTTATTGAACACCAAGAACTAAGCTGTATTTAAAAAGTGATTACATTATTTCCCCAAATACACCTATTTAACTATATGAGACAATTAAATCTGAAATACTTTTCATATTGATACATAGAAACAAGCAAACCCCTGGGAAAAAAATAAGAGCAAAATAAATGTTAGTAATGCTGTCCCCCAAAATTCAGAGCTGGTAGAAAATAGAGCTGAATATTTGATATTGGAATGTACTTTAACAAATAAAACCCTAGTATGGGTGTGCCTGATATTCTTGGAGTGCATAAAAATCTTATCAGTTTGACAAATCTGCAAAGACTTATTGTGGGTGCCCTGGTCTGACTCTCTACTGCCATAGGTCAGGCTTCCCATAGCAGGTATGTGATGATGGGCACATCACTTGTTGCATATTCTCTTTCAACTTTTTATTTTTTAATGATTTCTCTAGATGATTTTTTCTTTTCCTGGTAGCAAAGTGGAGCTATTTGAAATTTGGTTTCAGAGGTTTCCCTTGTGGCAGTGCTATAATGAGGGCCCACACCACTTTCCTTTGAGCTGTGCACAGAATACAAAACACCAAAGATGAGGTGGTAATGTGAAGTGTGAAGTTAAGGGAAAAAAGGGCTGTTGACAGGGAAGTGCATATATGAGATATTGTTAGTTTAAAGTACGTTATAACATTCATAGTATGGTCCAGGTTTTGTTAAAGATATACTTTTAGAGATTTTCATGAGAAAAAGTTAAAGTGTATCTATCAAGATAATAACAGTGATTATTTCTGAATGGTGATATAGATTCCCTACTTAAAATTAAATGTTCTCTACTTAAAAACAAAGCCATGTGGCTTCTAGAAATGAGAGCTTAAACACATAAAACAAAGATAGATAATCAAGAGTTATCTACATGTATGTGATGCATATTATGTGTATATTATGTGTATTAGAATTAAGAACCATATACAGGCTAATACTTAGCACAAAAACAATAAAGTAATAATATTTGTTAATTAAGTATATCAAAGTCTAATTAGAAAATGACCCATGTGCAGATCGTTGTGAATTAATTGCCAAATGATACCTGCCCATTGTAAAAAGCATTTAAAAATAATGTATTTAATTATTTAATTGAAATGATAAAAGTATCTAATTTGACAGCCAAATAAAGATATTTGAAATTTATTTTATTAACTTATCACAGATATGGCAGGTATTAAAAATTAAATAGTTTGAGTCATATAATGATCATCAGCTAAGTAATAGTAATAGATCAAACCATGAAGTATGTATTGTGTACTAGTTTCAATACATATCTTACTTTGATAAATAATATAAACTACCCTGTGTGGTAAATATTTGCATTTCCATTTGATGTGCGAGGAAACACAACTTACCCAAATCATACAGTGGAATGGCACAGCCAAAATTTGAATCCATATCTCTGACACCATGACATTGCTTTAAAAGAGAGAAAATGCAATTAAGTTAATTACTTAATAGAGCTGTTGAAAACATGGACTTTAAAGAAAATCAGATGGATTTAAATTCCAACAAGCATTCTGTGTATTAGCAGAGTAGGCTTAAGTTACTTATCCCATTTGAGTCAGAATTACCTCATTTGGGGGAGAATAACAACAGTACATACAACAAGTACTCAGTATTGTTAAGATAGATAGGTAGCTTTAACTGAGTTATCTATAACAAGTATAACTGTTCATAGTCATTCATATATTTAAGGGATGTTCTATTTATCTTCAAATCAGGAACATCATAACCATAACCTAATTAGCCCCTTAGTTCTGACCCCAAACAAATCGCGAGGCTATAGAAAGTAAGAGTTACTTATCATTTCTTTCTGTGCAGGTTCCTTTGTTGAAATAGGTACCTTGTGACTTTAGTTGGTAATACTGCTAATGGAATATGGATGCATTAAAAGAAACTTCTTTTGACAACCCTTTATTATCAGTCAGCAATTAAATATATTAAGAAGCCTTGTTTTGCACACTCTTCCAGCCACAAAACACTAAAGATGTATATGTTATAATTACAATTATTCTTTCTCTTCATTGTCCTGCTGAGGAATGCACTGTAATTCTGGCAGCAAGACTAGAGAGTTGGCTTGCTTTCCCTGGACTGCAGATGTCTAATTGCAGGCAACCATTTCATTTAAAATGGCTCATTAAAGTAGAAACCATTTAGCATCAGTAACATGGATCAGCATCCATGATTATGCATTTAATTAGAGAAGTATGCTTTTCTCCACTTTCCTAATTTTTCTATCTATAGATCTGTATGTCTATATGTGCATCCATTTATAGACATACACATAGACACAGATGCACACAAATTTACACAAAGTCTTTGTTAGATATTAATTTCACTACTTTGAAATAGTTGAAATTCCTTGGCTAATGGTTCCATAGAGAATGTACAAAAAGTACTAATTATACAATTATAGAATATGTTGTTACTTATGTAAGTAGATTGCATCTTGCATATGGGAATTTTTTTCTTTTGTTGGCTTTCCTAGATGTGTTATTCATGTGTATTTCACCTTAACATGTGTATTTCACCTTAATAAATGTCTTTATTTACTAACTGAAATATTACTTGTTGATTATTATTCCAAAGAATTGTTAGATTCTGAACTAGTGAATTTGCCACTCACTGAAATAAGACTCTGGAAAGAGAGAAGGGGGGAAAAAAAGCAATTCTGATCTTTCTCATTCTCATGTATAAAAGATCAATCATGGAAACATAGTTTTGATGTGATGATATGTCCTGTTTTTTATATATCATAAAAATAGCTTTCTCTAATGACGTTTATTGAAAAATAGAATATTTGAAAATTTTAACCATTTTACTTTTAATAATAATAATTGTATTTTTTAAAAAGTTGAAGAAGATAGGCATTATCTATACCATAATTCTAGTCAACAGTAATGATGAACAGCAATTAGTAGAGTCTAAGTCAATGTTTACATAATTATTTGTAAATGGCTTTAGGATTTCTAAATCTATAAGTTTCAACAAATAAAATGTCATTAAGAGGCTTTCATCATATATTAAATAAGATTAAACTAGGCAGTCTTTATTAGCTTATTATTCATTTTATTAGAGAAAAACACAGTTTACTTGTGCAGAATGAGATATGTTGATGAACTTTCTTATATCCAAATCTGAGGCAGTGAATAATTTTCTATTGAGAGCTCATGGTCCCTAAAGAGTAAGAATAAAACAACACAGGGTAACCCAGCAGTAAAAGTCTGTAAAAATAAGATTGAGACTGATATATAAGTTAGGAATACATAATCTAAAACCTTTGCCAGCCTTTTTCAGAGGGTGACCCTTCATTCAAGATTGATAGGTCTCAAGGGGAGATTTTCACTTCCTCAGTTGATCTTCAAATTGCATTGTCTCTCCTTACTCCCCACTCTTAGGACTATGGAAGTAAAAATAAAAACAAGTGCTGACAGATGACAGAAAAGTTAGAAAATAATGGTTATTATTAATGTATAGTAAGCCTTTGATATTGCAATCATGCCAGATACTTTTCACCCCATTTCTCTCCCACCCCCCATTTTGGAAGCAAGAGGGAAAAGTGAGAGAGAATAAGAGGAGAAAAACAAAGGAAAAAGAGAGGAAAAGATAAAGAGAGAAGAATGATGAGAAAAGGAAAGACAGAAACTGATCCCCATAGCTGGGCAAAAATCAGATTAAAAAAAAAAAATATATATATATATATATATATATATATAAAACGAAATTAACCATGATTGAGAGAATAAGAAGTTAGTATTAAAAAGAGTGAAGAGAGAGAGGGAAAACAGAGTTGTTTTGAGTCTGAAGTGTTAGTAAACTATGCTCCTCACATACTGCAATTTACTTGAATGTTAGTCTTCAAAGTGTTATCAAATCTTATCACTGCTTTGAAATGCAAAGTATATGATTGATTAGTATTCATAGTTCTTCAGCTTTCTTTCCAAGCAGATCTTCAAGTACTTCTATGCAGTTTTAGTCCCAGTAGCTAATAAGTCTTAGAAATTATCCAAGCAATGAAGAGAGCTTTACTCATCTTTAGGAAAGAATGTACTTAAACTTAAAAAGAAATTGTGTCTCTTTGACCAACAGACAATTCCCACTCTATCCTGGTTCAGCCAAAGGAACAGTTTTGATTCTTTTGTTTATTTTTTCATCCCTGCCCTCAGTTACTCTATTGGTTTTCTGGTGAGTGCTACAAGAGGACTGCCATCAAAATCTCTTTGTACTGGGAACTTTAGAGGAGTGAAAATAAAAGTGTACACAAAGTCTCAGTCCTGGTTCATTATAATTGGGAAAACAAGGTAAACACAGTCATACAATTCATGAGGAATTTCAAAGACTATATAATGAAATACAGTGTAAATTTTAGAATAAAAAGCTGAAGAGGCAAATGACAAAAACATTCGCACATAGGGATTTTTTTAGGTAGTTTGGCAAAAAAAAAAAAACACCTAAATCTACCTGTTATATAAGCCAGAGCATAGATAATTGTGTTGAAATAAAAATCTAAAAATCATAACTCTCATACAGATATAAAAGTGAACACATGTTAAATATTTTATTTAACTCACAAGGGAACCAGGCAAATGTTATAACCAGTTCAAAAAAGAATCTAAGGAACAGGTACATTTATAGACTAAGAATATGCAAATGGCAGCAAACTTTTTTCCCACAAGAAGAGTACAGAAGTCCATTGGAGCCTCTACCAGACAAGACAGAATTTGGGTATCTCAGTTACCTTCAGTTACAGACTTTTAAACAATCACCCAAAGAACCATAATCTTGGCCTGCCAAAGTCAAGAGTGGTATAGAAAAGATATAGTTTTTCTTTGAATTATAAGCTTTTTTTTTCTAAATTAGTAAGATAAAAAACCTATAGAACCATAGCAATACTCATTGCATCATTTTCAAATGAATAATGAGCAGTATATTTTGAACATTACAAAAGATAGAGGGCAACCCCCTCAGGTTCCCTCCCACTGTGGGAGCTTTTCCGTCCTCTCAATAAATCCTGCTTTCTCAAAAAAAAAAAAAAAAGATAGAAACCCTGACTACAAAAAAGTATTAAATAACATATTTTTCAGTTCTCTGTGTTTGTACACACACACACACACACACACACACACACCTTTTTTTCTAGTGTGATAATTGCTTTATATTTTGCTTATTTCTTTAACATTAAACTTAGTATTTCACTTAATCTAATCAATTGATCTAGTCCTTGGGATGTTGTATTTTTAGTTGTGGTTGTTCTATGGATGAGACAAATTAACCTCCTGTTTGGATTTTAAAAGACATATGTAAGAGTTTTTGATTAATGGTAGAGTTCCTAAGTATAGGAAATCTTATATTTCCTTAATTAATTAGACTCTGTTTTTAAGAACTATTATTTTGTTGAGATTGTTTGCATTAAGTGGCTACAATCTTATTTCTTATCAAAAAAGAAAAAACACTTGGTTGCTTTTCATTAATCTTTTAAAGATACTAAACTCGTTGGTTCTTGCATCAAAGCAACATCTACACCTATATCTTTACTCTACTTTTTTTTAACTCCAATATCAGTAATACTCTATGGAATTTCTTCTGAGACAAAAAATCAAATATTGTAAATTATTGCAAATATTTATAACTGTGCATTTTCATTGTCTTTCTAATGAAATCCTTATTAGAACATAATATTTGTTTATTTTTGTAATTTGGAAAGATGCATGTCTAAATCCAAACATCTCTTTTATATTATTATTTTGAAAAGTCAAGAAAATCTGAACATTCACTTACCTGCTCAAAACTCTTCAGTCACTCCTTTACCAAAGTCTACCAGGCTATGCTTGATCTGGCCTCTGCAGACTCATCTTTCCTCTCTCCTCACCCTCATCTTTGCTTTCTTCCTGGCTTATAGACAGCTGCCTTCTTACTAGGTCCTCCCGTGATGGAGAAAGAAGTACACTGATTCCATCATGAGGGTCCCAGTATCATGCTTTCACATAAACCTAATTTCCTCCCAAAGTCCCCATTGTCATATATCATTACACTAGGGATCAGGGTTTCAGCATATCAATTTTGAGGAGAGAGAATTCAGTCCATAGCATTCAGCCCCTGACCCCCCAAAATTCATATCCTTACATGCAGCATACATTCATTCCACACAAACAGCCCCAAAGTATTAATTCATTCCAGCATCAACTCTATAAGAAGTTCTAAGATTTTCAGCAGGCAACCTAGAGACCTAGGAGGGCCAGGTCTCATGCAAATATTACCTAAATTCAAATGTGAGTGAAACTCAAAGTATAATTTTTTCTGAGGAAAAATTTCTCTCCAGCTGTAAACCTGTGAAGCCAGACAAGTTGTGTCCTTCTAAAATACAATGGTGAAACAGGCATGTGATAAACATTTCCATTCTAAAAGAGAAAAATAGAAAAGAAGGACAGAATGATAAGTACCAAGCAAGTCTAAAGTCTAGCAAGGCAAATTTAGGCTTTCTTTATTCTGTCCCTTGTGTTCAAACTGGCAGTGTCTTTGCTGGAATAATCTTGTCTTGTTCATGGACTCCACTGGGATGGCTGATTAACTTCACCAATGTCTCTCATTATCTCTTTATCAAATATTCAGTCACACCTTTAGTGTTCTCTTCAGAACAAGTTTTCTCATTTTTTGCAATAGGAATAAGTTAAGAATTTTCTAAATCTTCAGGGACTAGCTTCTCCTTCAACACTTTGCTTGGAAATCTCCTCAGCTATTGTTCATAAGTTCCACCTTCTATAAAACACTAGAACACAGTTCAGCCAAGTTCTTTGCTACTTATAACAAGAATCACATTTTTTTCAGTTGCCCATAATACTTCCTCATTTCCATTTGAGATCTCAACAAAATTTCTCTTAACATCTATTTTAAAATTTTTTTTTCAGCTTCTTGCAATCAGCACTGGATTAATGCCCAAACTTTTAGAATGCACTTCAAACTCCTACATTCTCTACCCTTTGCAAAGTACCACAGCTGTTTCCATAAGTTTAAACATTTGTCATAGCAGCATCACACTCTCAGACATCTTTATTAGTCAGGTTTCTCCAGAGAAAAAGCAACAACAGGTAATCTATTACAAGAAATTGGCTCAAACAATTTTGGAAAATGAGAAGTTCCAAGATTTTCAGCAGGCAACCTAGAGACCTGGGAGGGACAATGTTGTAGTTCCAGTCCAAAAGTTAGCAGGCTCAAAACTCAAAAACAGCCAATATTTCCATGTGTGTCAGAAAGCAGGAAAAGACCAATGTTTCCTATCAGTCAGACTGGAGGAGTTCCCTCTTAGTCACTAGAGAGTCAGCCTTTTTGTTCTATTCAGGCCTTCAACAGATTGGACAAGATCCATTCACATGAGAAAGTGCAGTCTGCTTTACTCAGTCAAATGATAATTTCACTTAAAAACATTTTCACAGATGCATCCAGAATAACGTTTGACCAAATATCTGGGCACCCATGACCAGTCAAGTTGACATATAAAATTAACCATGATAGGAAATCTAGAGGTAAAAATTCTGGGGGAGAATGAAAAAAAGAGGCTGAAGCAAATTCTACAGGGCCTTGAAAGACACATTTAAAAATGTGAACCTTATCCTAAGGGTGATGACATACCATTGGTGATTTTTAAGGTGACAGGGGGATGGGGGAATAGAGTAATCTGACTAAAATTGTTTTTAAAAAGGTTATGAAGTAGATTGGGATGTTATGAGGAAAGGCAGAGAGGAATGTGTTACTGTGGCTAGAAATTGTGGTTTGGTCTCAATTTTTCTTCATGGAGAGTTTTGAAATATAGTAAGAGATCGGCTACATTATGCATGGGCATGATTCCCTAGATAGAGAACAAAAACAATGTAGAGATGAAAAATCTGAAGAAAGGGCACCCAGCGTTTAATGGATAAAGCAAGGGAAGCACTAGAGGCACCCTCAACTGTTCTTTGGTCCAATAGTATTCAATGTCAACATTTATACAGTGTCTCAGAAACGTAATGGTCCGTGATTACATTTGTTATTTAGTTTTGGGTTATGCTTTAAGGAGAGTTTCAACTTTCATTGCTTGTATGTTGATTTTTGCATCTGTTTACAAAATGGTTTCTCATAGGCTCTGGGTCTTTTTGGCTGTCGATGTGAAACAGACTGGTGCACTGTGGAAGAAGAGGTTACACAAAAATCAATTCACGCCAGAGTTGATTAAAATCCGGAAAATTTTCCAATGTCGACAGGATATTTAGGATAAGAAGAATTAAATGAGCTCTAGAGGCAAATGAATTATTGATTACTCGCAAATATCAGGTCTGAGAAGATAGAAATTGAGACACATTTCTCTCTCTCTCTCTCTTTTCTTTCCTATTGAAAAGAAACAGACAATGCTTTCAACATGCAACTTGGAATTAAATTGTTGTGAGGAGAAGTAGAGAGTCATCAGAATGTTATAGGCAAAAACCAACATAATTTATTATTTAAATACTACATAGCTATGTGTAGGTTACATTAAAAATCATTTTTCTTTTTAATTATCTTCAGAATTAGTTTAAATCATGTGAAATAAGTTCTCAAGAGGTAAATAGCACAATGCCAATTTTTTACCAGCCTCCAAGATTTGTGATTAGATGCTGTATTGCAAATTGCAGTTTTGTATTTTTTCCCCTGAGAATTGTTCCAGTGTCCCCACCTGTCCTATTTCACAGCTTTTGGACACCCTGCTTCCTTTATCCTCTGAGACACTGGTACCATTCATTCATTCATTTATTCGTTTATGTGATAAATACGTATTAAGCAAAAGGGATAGTCTCTGTGTTCACAGAGCTTACATTGTAAAGTTTGGTTTCTCAGCCTTGGCGCTGTTAATCATTTGGCTAGATAGTTATGTGTTTTGGTGGGCTGTCCTACACAATGTCGCAGCATCTACATTGCATAACAGCATCCATGGCCTCTACCCAGTGGATGCTGCTAGCACTCAAATAAATGTCTCCAGACAATGCCAAATGCCCCTTGCGTGGCAAAAATGACACTCTGTAAAGAACCACAGGTATAAAGAGAGGAAGCAAACAATAAACAAATATAATGTTACATAATATTAGTGGTGATAATTGCTCTGAGGTAAAACGTATACTGGGACTGTAGAAAGAAAGGTAACAAGGGCAAGAGTTCTGAAGCTTTTCCATCAAGGACAGCAGTCTGTATAGCGCACAGAAGTAAGAAGCACTACTTCTCTTTTCACAGATGCTTATCATTCACTGAGAGCCTGTGTATAAAATTGCCAATTAAGGCAAGAGCCTGATATATTATTTACACGATTAAATTATTTCTGGTTCTTGACTATTTACAAAATGCCACAGTCACAGTAAGATGTTTTTTTTTTTAATATGTCAAGTATCTTCAGCTGAATAGAGCATTTATAACTTCAAATGGTCTATCGCATGCTATTGATTTCACTGTCCTGTTTCTGCCACTGGAAAACACGAAGATCGATAAGTCACATAGGCCTTCAGTGGACGATTGGAGGGTACATTTATTTAAAACCATTCCATTAATTTTTGTTCATTATATTATTTAATCTATTTGAAAGCAGGTCTGCTGTTTTTATGGGCCTTAGGATTGTCGGGACTCTGAATGGAGATGCTGTGACACTGTGATAAATGAAAGAGCAGTGGATTGTGAATAGCACTCTTGGATTTGAGTTCAGGCTGTGTTATTGACTGGCTCGGGGACCCTGGGCAAAGCACTTCACCTCTGGGCATTTTCTCTTAAATGAGGACTATTTTACCTTCTTAATTTACTTCCTTGTTTTCAGTGAAGAAGTGGCATAGTAACTAAGATTATCCTTTTAAAATGTGATGAAAGTATATTTTTATTTGAAAAATTATATAAATATATTAAGGCCGAGCACAGTGGCTCACGCCTATAATCCCAGAACTTTGGGAGGCCAAGGTGAGAGGATTGCCTGAGCCCACGGGTTTGAGACCAGCCTGGGCAACTTGGTGTGACACTTCATCTCTGCAATAAATAAATAAATAACTTAGCCGGGCATGGTAGTGCATGCCTATAGTTCCAGCTCCTTGGAAGGCTGAGGTGGGAGGATCGCCTGAGCCCAGTAAGTCAAGGCTGCAGTGGCCGGGAGCATGCCACAGCCCTCCAGACTGGGCAACACAGTGAGACTTTAACACAAAAAATAGAAAAATAATAAAAGATAAATAAATAAATATACTAAGAATGATGTATATTTCTCAGATGCTGTTGAGGCCAAGGATGGACAATTGTCAATATTCCCATTGCTTGGTGTTTCTTCCCCTCTAAACTACTCAAAAATGTCAGACCCCTGCACTATCTTGGGGTAGTTTGCCAATATATACCATGTTTCATTGCACAATTAACAATTTTCTGTAAGATTTGGCCTAACCAGAAAAGTTTAGGGAAGGGGTTAAAATGTTCTTTTTCTGAAGCAGTGATTTTTCTTTTTTATCATCCCCCTCCCAGGGTCCTTTATAGACATTGTTTTCCTAATTGTTCACCAAATGTTAATATACCACAGATTAGTTCCCTTTCCTCCTCAGAATCGATTTTTCCATCCAGGGGTAATATTATGGGGCAGGGGAAATCAGTCGAACCTCCCCCACCCCACCACCATTGACAATGCATGTTTTAGCATTCCTAGATTCAGAGTTAGAATCTAGATTCCCAAAAGCTTTCTGGCAGACACGATCCAGTCCAAATCTGCTGCAGCTGTATGTTGTGGGACACTGTCTCAGTTGGCAGGATTTCGTGTTAAACCCCTATTCCACACTGATTCATCCTTCCCAAGTACTTCATGTCTCTGAGCAGCTCTTTGGTTGTAAAATAACATTACACTGGCTGCTCCTGAGGTTGTTGTTAGGATTAATTGAGGTAATACATAGAAAGCTCTTAGTACAGTGCAAGGCAGATTGATAAAAACACATGCTCATTATTATTGACACCTAACTAAAACAATCAAAAAAAAGAAAAGGAAAAGGGGGAAGGGGAGAACAAATGCTCTTAAGTCTCTTAGCTGCTTCTCTTAAGTGTTTTCTATATTTATGCAGTGGTTATTTTCATTTTATTTTAAACTATGTTCAGTACTTAGCCGTTGCTCCTGTTTTTCTTGTGTTAGGTTTATTGTTATGTTTAAGCTTATCAACTGCAAATTTAATTAGCTTCTGTGCTTCTGTCACAAGATGAAACACAGAACCAAACAAAAAACAACCACTACTTCGAGGAAGACACAATAAGAGAAAGGTACAAATATGCAACTAGAAATTTTCCCTAAGAATATTGTTTATTAATCTTGATTGCATAATTTGGACTGAGGCATGACCTAGCTGTTTGAATTTTTAAAAATTCCCTGGGTAATTGTAATAGGATATGGGATCAAGAACCACCACATATTCAAATAATAGAGAATCCACTCAAATAGACTATTACTAGAATTTTCACATAATTCCCTATTGAAATCCAGATTCGTCTGTTTGCAAAATTCATCTGTTAGGAGGAAAACTTTTCCTTTACTATCTTGAGTTCTAATGGTTGGGAGCCTGAGAGTTAACTGACAGTAGGTTTATTCGCAGGAGAAAATTCAGTGTTTATGCACACATGCATGCAAATCCTCAGGCATACTCAGTGATGGAGTAACTCACTGAATCATCAGAAATAACGGTTTATATATCATTTTAACAGAATGGGCTTTCTAAGGGCTTCAGTGGAAAAGTATGGAAGGTTTATTGGGCTTTTTTTTTTTTTAGTTGGCGTCTCACTCTGTCGCCCAGGCTGGAGTGCAGGGGCACGCTCATGGCCCCCGCAGTATTGGGCTTTTTGATGCCAATGGAATAGGTAGCCTGTCCCCACGGCAGCTGAACTTATAGGGAATTCCCTTGGAGAAGGGTTAATGGCAGCTATATTTTCAGGACACTCTGCTTTAGTCAGATGAGAAATGTTCAGATAAGATATTTTTTCCATTTTCTGTAGCTCAAATGTTTACACTTTAACATAACCTTTATGCCAAACTGTGATCCCTTTATATCTGATAACTCTTAAAACCAGAGAAGTGCAGAATGACCCATCAAAAACAAACATATAATGTTAGTGTGGCTTAACTGAGTGCTCACTATGTCCCAATTTTGTTCACCTAAGCCAAATAATGTGGCAAAGTCAACAGCTAATAAATAAGCAGAGCCAGGATTAAACCCAGATTTACTTGACTTTAAGGTCAACACTCGATTATAACACAGTGTTCTTAATATGCCCTGGTAATAGCGGCCTCTCTTAGAGTTCTACTAAGGTTAATAGGCTATCATACAATTCCGATAGGGATGATTATCAGAATATACCTTCTTCTATTTCTGGAAAAAGCAAATGTATGTGTCTTTATAGTTTTTAGCATTTTAGCAGTGATACCAACCCAGGCCTGTTCTGCCTGTTGCACACTATTCCAATCACTGAGACTTCGAGTTTGCAGCAGAGAAGAGGTTTATTCAAGATGCAGCCAAGTGAGAAGGTGAGAGAATAGATCTCAAATCAGCCTCCTCGAAGATGGGGTTTAGGGGTATTTATGTGCTAAAGAAGCATGGTAGTCTAAGATATGGGGAAAGGTGATTGGTGGTAAGAAAAAGTGAGGTAATTGATAATCTTCATAGGAAGCGTCTTCACAAAACGGCTTGTTAGCATGATCTGAGGGTGCAGTTTTTGGCTTTTCTGGTGTAGGTGAACCCCAAAAGGGGGATTCACCTGCAAGACCAAGTGGGTTCTTGCTTTTGGGCAGGAAGGAATTCAAGTATGTGCTGTAAAGGAGATGAAAAGTAAGCTTATTAAATGAAAAGATGAATAGGCAAAACAGCCCACATGCATTACTGAGGCTTCAGTTGAAAAATGAAAGCAAATGTATTGAAATGACAGAAAACAGACTCCTCTGTAGACAGAGAAACCTGGGCTGTTCTGTAGGAAAAATAACGACCGTATATCACTGGGGTTTTATTTTGATAGTTATCGCTTGATTGTGTGCTATGCAAGGGGTGTATTATCCATGGGTTTTCCAGGTAAAGGGTGGGGAGTTCCCGGAATTGAAAATTCTTCCCCTTTTTAATCCTTTATTGGATAGTTATAGGGTAACTCTGTGGAGCTGTTGCCCTGTAATTGCAAACTTTCCTGTCGCTGGTGGGAGTGTCTTTTGTCGTGGTTGCGCATTATAATTAGTGTATAATGAGCAAAAAGGGCAAGTAGAGGTCACATTCCAACACCTTCTTGGTCTTATTTGTTCTAATCTGGACTTTAACCAGTCTTCTCACCACATCACATCTGGTCAGTAAGGTCTGGGTCTTGTAACCTTCATTTTGGGAAGGTAGTCCTGCCGGATCTCTATCTCACTCTAACATCAAAAAGATCACCTGTTGAACATTCACATTGGCCCAGTTGAAGGGTAGATAGTCTCAACTGGCTTGAACTGGACAAGAGCTGACCAAATTCCTGGAAAACAACTTAGGCAACCATTACCATGGTGAACTATACACAAGACATATCATCTATAAGAAAGCTAGTGGAAGTTCAATTATATATTGCTTAGCTATGTGATTTTTAGTTCAACTGGAAGCAAGCACGTAAAAGCAAGCAAGGCAAGTTAAATTTGGCAGGCCTGATCCAGTTAGCCCTGTTTCAGCAGGGATTGAGATTTCTTCTCAGTGCCTCTATCTTGACCCTTAACAACTTCTTTCCATAGTCTTTTCCATGCTCTTTTATTGAAACCTTGTTTTCCTGGCCACAGAAAAAGGATTTCCATGGTTTTCTATTATATTCTGGTTTTTAATAATAATACTCAGCCTAAATTTGATTCATGAAACCAAGTATCCTATGTGGTAGGTCCTATCATTTTCATAGATTTATCTTACTCGAAAAATAAAAAGTAAGCTATGTAAGACAAGTATTAGGTAGTCATTATAGTTGCTTAATCTGAGCACTAATTTAATTCTGAGGATTAAGCAAGCAAAACATTATAGGCAATTTCCATGATAACTGAAGGGAAAACATTATATTAGTTCACTTGAAAAGATAACTTTTTTCATGTTGTAAGAGAAATTTGTTAAATTACTGCTTATGTAAGGAGGTTTAACAATATGATTTTAACATTCTTTATAGAATCTTTTTTCAGCTTTTAATAAAAACTCAAGGTATATTAACTTTTTATTAAATGAAAGGATAACTATTGGTAGTAAAAAGTGATTTACATCAGATCTAGATTTTGGAGATCAAAATTTTAGATTTATGCAACTTAGGGAATATATCAGAGTGAATAGCCATCATATCATACAGGGTACCCTCTCAAGAGTCAGTAACATAGGCTGGACTCTTGATACCCTCATAGCAAGCATTGGGCCGGCATTCTATTGCTGATTACCAATAGAGTCAGTGCGGTAAAACCACTTGGCAAAGTTATACACATTTAAAAGGCTGATTGGTAAACTTTAAGAATGGAAGGAAGGACATATTACTTATGAATAGGTAGGCAGTATGAGGTTACATTGTAAAACTTTGTTTTCTTTGAACTAGTCTCAAAGTTTCATGCCAGTTGTAAAACTAAAAATAAAAATATATTCTCTCAGCCTTATTTTTATCTTTCTGTCTTTTGAAAATGTCTGCTTAAAACCTTCAGGGTACCCTCAATATAGCTATATTTTTACATGTTTCATAGTTTTCCCCCTTATCAGGATAATTTATGATTGTAACATTTTAATTTCAGTTTTCAAAGAACTCCATGTTAATGCTTTTTGACTGAACCATATCACCATATAAGAATCTTAGGTCTTTCTGTTTTCTAAAAGTTTGAAATCTGATTTCTTAAAGCATGAACTCAATTTATGGTTGTGTCCCATAATTCTCATCGCCTAACCACCCTTTCCCATGATTATTTGAAACGTCAGGATGACAAGTTATATTCACGGAGTCTCATCATTCCAACTTCACCACCAGTGTCTCCTTATTGATCCAAAATGACTTTTCTGTTTTGAGGCATTAAATTGCCAACCAGCCAAGCAAGTGAAAAAATTAACTTCTTTAGTCGAATAACAGTTCTGGGAGAGTTGAATGTTCTGTTTTCTTTCTCCTTTCCAGCATTTGGATAACTAATCTCTCTAGCATTTTGGATGTAAATGTGGAATAATCATCCATTTTAATCATCCAACCATGTACTCTACATCATACTCACAAATGGTGTCACATACATTTCAGTCTTCCTTTATTGTCAACGTCCTGCTACCATCAAATTTTTATGTTGATAGAGAAGACAGATTTAATTATTCCATCCTTCATTCTAATGGATTTGTTTATTTTATTAAAGTATTCAGTTGAACTGTTACATATAATTTATCAATACGTCATTTTTTTGGCAAGTACACATGTGCATATGTGTATGCTTATGCATGTGCGCACACACACACACACACACACACACACACACACACACCTAAACACACGCACATATCCTTTTTTTAATTGTAATACCCTAGTCATTGGTACATAGTTATTTCAGGACATATGTATTTTTCTTTAAAACAGTTATGTTGTCCTATGAATGCCTCAGGAAATTCCCCAATGTTTTTCTTTCTGAGTGTCTAACATCTTCTTACAATTCTTATTAATATTTTTAACACTATTTTTCTCTCCCTATACATTTTTTAAAAACTTTTAATTTTTTTATTTTGAAAATATGGAGTACAGTTGAGGGTTAGGTATACAAATGTTCATTATGCAGGTACCCTTGTTCATGAGGTGTGTCCCCCCTTTCCTAAGCATACTCCCACTACTGCCAATATCACTTTCCATCCTCTCAGCAGTTTCCTGCTACTGCCAATCCTTTTCTTACAGTATTACGATAAATTGTACAAGATCCGCTTATGAGTGAGAACATGTGATACTCAGTTCTTTGTTTCTGTGAATGATCACTCAGTATTATAGACTCTTAAATCCATCCAGATTACTGTGAAGTTCATGATTTTGTTCTTCTTTATGGCTGCATAATATTCCATCATGTATATGTACCACATTTTTTATTCAGTCCTCTTTTGGTGGGCAGCATGGTTGGTTCCATGTTCTTGCTACTGTGAACAATGCTGCGATAAACATACGTGTGCAGGAATCTTTTTGATAGAGTGATTTGAGTTCTTCTGGGTACATTCCCAGTAGGGGGATTGCGGGGTCATATGAAAGGTCTATTTTTTTATCTCCTAGGAATTGCACTGTTTTCCACAGAGGCTGTACTAGTTTATACTCCCACCAACAGTGTAGAAGTGTTCCTGACCGGGAAGAGGAGAACCTATTCAGTAAATGGTGCTGGGAAAACTGGCTGACCACATGCAGAAGATTAAAATAAGATTCCTACATATCACCATACACAAAAATCAACTCTAAATGGATCAAAGATCTAGATGTAAAACCTCAAACTATAAGAACCTTAGAAAATGCAGGAGACATCCTGTTGGAAATTGGAACTTTCAACCAATTCCTGATCAAAACCCCAAGTGCCCATGCCATAAGAGATAAGATAGACAAGTGGGACCTCATCAAACTGACAAGCTTCTGCTATGCCAAAAAAACAAACAAACAAACAAAAAATTCAAGAGAGCAGGGAGACAGCCCACAGACTGGGAAAAAATATTACCAACTGTATATCTGACAAAGGCCTGACATCTAGGATCCACAAGGAACTCAAACATGCCAAAAAGAAGAAAAAAACAAACATTAAATCTGTAGATCGCCTTAGGTAAAATGGACATCTTAACAATGTTGGTTCTTCCAATCCATGAGCATGGAATATTTTTCCACTTGTTTGTGTCATCTTTGATTTCTTTGAGCAGTGTTTTGTAGTTTATAATACTGAATGATCTCTTACAGAAACAAAGAACTGAATATCACATGTTCTCACTCATAAGTGGACCTTGAACAACTACCGTATTACTGTAGGAAAGGGATTGAAAATAGCAGGAAACTGCGTTGTGGGGTATGGGGGGTGAGGAGCTGAGTTTGACAGTAGTCGATATCTGCTTGGGGAAGGGGGTGCACACCTTATCAATAAGGGTACCTGCACAATGAAGATTTGTACACCATACCCTTAATTGTACCCCACAATTTCAAAAGAAAGAAACCCAAAATACAGCTCCATTACAAAGTGGGCAAAAGATATAAATAGATACTTCTCAAAAGAAGACATATGAGCAGCCAACAGATACATGAAAAAATACTCAGCCTCGCTAGTCATCAAAGAAATGCAAATTAAAACTACACTGAGATACCATCTAACTCCAGTCAGGATGGCTATCATCAATAACTCAAAAAAACAACAGATGTGGAGAAGATGCGGCGAGAAGGGAACACTTCTAAATTTAACATTAAAACTTCTGAATTAAATGAGCAGTTCACCAGATAAATACTGTTTTTCCTTGTCCTTATGAAAATATTGTGCTGAGTTGCAAACACCCACCATTTGGGGTATCTTAAATCGTGATTCTGACACCATTGTATATAACCAGTTGCTCAGCGTTTTTTTCCTTTTCTAAATCACACAATGAATTGGAGGAAGAGTTTTAAACAACACCGGGTCCCACGAGCCCTTTAACTTTCTGCCTAGGAAGTCATGGATTCTAAAAATGGTTAGCATGTTTATTATGATGGCATCATTCATACCCACATGAATCAGCAGGCATGGGTAGTTGTCAGCAGGTGTTATAAGCCTTGGCAGTTTTTCTATCATGTCCTGGATACATGCTCCAGAAAGACAGTGCACTTTCTGTTTGGCCTTGTCAAGTCTACATAAAATTAGTGTTTCCTTCTTAGTGAATCACTAGCTTTATTCAATTAGATGACCCTCATTCTTTTAAAAATAGGCTGTTATTTTCTTCTAAGTCGTTAATATCTGATTTCTGGATCTTTTGGAATTTCTATGCTTCATATCTGAAATAAATGAAATTAAAACATGCACTGTCTTAATTTATTGAATCAATATTAATATACTACAAAATAATTAAAAGATTAATAGCACTCTTTTGTAATACAGTAAAGACATTAATATTGGTAGACACATTATCCACTATTATTTGAATGGTTTACATTATATCTGCATTACTAATTAAATTTAGATGCAAATAGAGAGAAAACTATACTGTATCATTTTTGAGGCCACAACTCATGAAAGAGAGCAAACTGCAATACAGAATTTATCTTTGGATATTATTTAACAACAATTGTATTTTACTTTGTTCTATGGCTGGCAGCCATGTGCTATTGAGGCCAGGAGCCAGGGTCTCTGCAGGAGGATTTCACATAGTGCCAAGTCAGAAAGAGATAGCAGCCAAAGGGATCTGGCATTGCAATTGCTAGAATTTCTCTCGAAAATGTTCATATTTTAGGCAAAAGTAAGCAAAATGATGTTGCTGCAGCACCTACCATATAAAACAAGTGGCAAATCTTGGCTGGGTTAACTTGAGTTATAGCATGATGTGAAAATGAAAAATACATTTCTGAAAAATATTCATGTAATCAAGCTAATAAATAAAAACTTTGAAGTGGGCTATTTCTTATTCTAGAGGTTTTAGAAATGAAATAGACTGAGCTGTATTCTCTGTTAAAGTTATAAAATACAGTCATAATTTGGTTCAATAATTCCTTTGATCAATTTAGCACAAAACTTATAATTAAATAAAAATGGTTTAATAGTGATAAAATATGTATTTTGTGAGTTAACCATCCTTGTTCAAATTAATGTGAAGAAATTCTAGGACAACTAGAAGACATTAAGAAGGACATTAAATATATTAATTGAATCTTATGAAATTGCAATTTTTGTAAGTAAAAATGGGTGATATATATAATTTCATATAGTTCAATTTAAATAGTATTTAATACAGCATTTACATAATAAATATTTATATAAATTTATTATTTTCCTTCATACTACAAGTTCTGCTAGTGCAGGAATATTGATGTATGTATTAGCAAGTTATATCACTGTATCTGATACCCCATAGTTGTTAAAAAAATGTTCAATTGAATGATAGTTGGATAAGAAACTGAGACTATTTTCCAGGACAATCATCTTTAACATTTTAATTGACTGTGATTCATAATATATGTTTATTTATTCACTTACAAATTATATTCTAATTCATTATACATGTTATGGGCATCATAAAATATATATACATATATTTGGAATTTTAAAAATGGTTCTACTTTGTCCAGGAAGAAGACATTGGCTTAGAAAATCTCCAAAATTTTAGCCTGGAAATAAATATTAAATTTACAAAAATTGTTTAAAAAGAACAGGTGTACCAATGTAAATTTGGCCTTATCATCTTTCTTATTTTAAGGAAACTGAATTAGACCAAACAAAAGGAACCAATCTTTATTAAGTACCTAGGATAAGAAAGATACATTTATATACATTATTACATTTACACATAACACATAAAAAATTATTGCTGCTAAATAGATTTTAAATTAAGACTTTGAGAAGTTAAACAAATTGTCCACAGCCATTATCCAACTCCTAATTCTGGAGCCTGGCCCCAAACCTGATCTGATGTCTGATAATGAAGCTAAATTGTGGCTTTGTTTTTACTAAAAACAATGACTGTTAAGAGTTTATTTGTGGCAGTTTATTAGTGAGGATTAAAAATTGGAGAAATTTCATATATTATACATTTTTTCTATATGATCTGTCTGGAGAAAAGTGGTTTTCCCTTCACGGTGAATAAGCAAGACTCCTTTAAAAAAAGTAACTATTCAGTATTTCTTAACATCTCGGTTTCTTTCAATAGCAGCAGCAATAGCCACACAAGTCAACCATTGTTTATTGAACACGTGTGTGTGCCAGATTCTATGATAAATATTTTTCCTAACATTGCTTAATGCAATGCTCATAATTACCCCATTGAGGTATTGTTTTTTATTATTTGCCCTTATGTATATGGAAGCTTAGTGAGACCATGATAACCAGGGTTACACCGTCGGTAAGTGGCAGGGCTGGGATTTGAACGTAAGTTTCTTAGACTCCAAAGCCCAGACTCCATAGTCACAATAAATACTGCTTCCCTTCTGATAAGAGCTAGATTTTATGATGTGTTCATGATGCTTCTGTTTTACCCCGCTCACAGAGGCCCAGATAAATGTGTTTAAGAACCACTCAATCATATTCATTGGAAATTGTATGGTGAATAAAAGTATCAAACCTTGTAGAGGAATCCATTCTCCTCTCAATGGCATAGCTAGTATTTCTTCCATGGGCAGCTGATTAATGGCACACCAAGTTTCATGCCTATTGCACATATCTATAGCACGGCTATAGTAACAAAATTCATCAATGTCTCAATGCTATGGCAAGAAACAGCATTCAGGGAGAATGATGCAGTTATTTTTCTGTAGTTCCTGGCTTTTTGTTTTTGGAAAGTTAGAAGCTGAATGGTCAAAGAGAGAGAAGTATTGTAACTGTATACAATTTGGCCCAGTCTTGTGGATTAGTTGCTGTTGGATGGAACCTTGGTCGGGGACTGGTAGACGTCTCATGCTGTCTTTCATTCTAGCCCACTGGCTATTTCATTCACTACTTTTTAATTTACTTTTCATGTCTTTCCTAGACTAGACAGGACAAATGGTTTAAGACTATTTATCTGAAGCAATACTGTCAGTTAATTTCAAGTTCTCTCAGCATTATGGGATAGTGTGGCACAGTGAAAGAATTACTGGATTTGAAAGCCAAACATTGAATGTTCTTCTACCATGTGCTAGCTGTAAATTTGTAAGGTCGTTTTATATTTTTGAAACTACTTTTGACATTTTCTTTTTCATTGTAACTTTTTCATTATGGGGAACTTTAAATATGTACAAAAGTAGACTGAATAGTTATAGCAAACTTTCACGTACTCTAACTACCTTCCAAAATTATCAGCTCACTATGTCATCTTATTTCATCTTTGTCTCTTCCTATTTCCCTTTTCCATTTTATATCATAATAAATCCCAGATATTAGGTCATTTTATCCATAAATATTATATTATGTACTCCTAAAAAGTAAGAACTCTAAAAAACACGTATAATCAAAATATAGTATATTACCTAAAACTAACTAATAATTCTTTATCATGTTCAAATACACAATTTTCTAATTTCCAATTGCCTGGAAGTTTTCTATTTTTTCCTTTACCATTGGGTTTTTAGAATTGGGATGCAAATAAAGCCTATCCTTTGTGGTAAGTTGACAATAACCCATCATCCAGATTTTGCTGATTGCATCCCCATGGCAATCTTTAGCATGTTCATCCTTCTTTATTTTCTTTAAAATCGGTGATTGTTTCTACAGATTTAATTGCATTCATGTTGGATTTTTTGTTGTTGTTGCTGTTTATTTGTTTTTGGGCAGAGCTACTTTGTAGATTATGTTGTGTTCTACCATCAGAATGTAATTGTTTGGTTGTGATGTTAGGAAACAGTGATGATCTATCCCCAGATCCATTCATTCATTATCTCCATCATTATGCTTTCAAAACACTTTTGTTGTAATATTCTTATGAGCATAATAAGTTGTCCTAAGAAACAAGGATATTTTAAAGCAAAAAAAAAAAATTATATTGTTATTTCCTAAGATCTGGAATTTAAACTCATGATACAATGTGACATGTTCTTCATAGCAAGTTACTGATGGTCTAAAGTTTTTGTGCAGAAAATGAACATGATATATAATTATGCATACAATCCATGAAAGTTAAGTACTTATTTCCACATGTGATACTTCAGAACACTACTTTATTTTTATGTTTTCAACTTTTAAAGTACTCTTTGAACATTAATAATTACTTGTCAATCATGCCTTATATTAATATGACAAAGAGAAAGAAACAGAAGGACCAGAATGTTGATTAAAATTTGTGGCTTATATTGCTTCTGGATGATAATTAATAGTTTACTGACATATTAATAAGGTATTGCTGAGGTTGTCTACTGTGTAAAGTAATACAAGATATTTATGGTATAGAATATATTAAAATAATAGTACAAATAAAATCAATTGAACAATAATCTTATGCTACTGGACGCAGTAATTCTGTTAATTAAAATTGTATTAATTTTTAAGAATGTTCTGCATATTACCTTTTAAACTTAATTAATTTGCTCAGATTCATAAATTGTAGCCATCAAATATTATTAGAATTTACATAAATTTAGCTGTGGAATGAAGGATAATGATAAATTACTCTTGCAAAATAAAAACAAGAAAATATGCAATTAATAGTTGTTGGAGAAGAAATATCACACTTTATCTTCTCTATAAACAATATTCCTTCTCCTATAGGTTTTATAGTATTGGGCCACCCCCTTAGGCCCCCTTCTACTGTGGAAGCTTTTCTGTCCTCTCAATAAATCCTGCTTTCTAAAAAAAGTGTTTTATAGTATTGGTGATAAAAAATGTACATTGGTAAAGTGATTGATTTATCTTTCTTTACTGTGTGTTTCCAGAATTTGGGACTTAATTCTGAAAGTGTTCGTGTAATGAACCTGTGCAAATGTTAGACACAATCGCATCCCAAGGATGTACCTTAGAGTACAAATATTAAACCACAATCTCATCCCAAAAGGTACCTTAATTTGTATCAAAGCAAACCTCTTCTGAAAGGCAAATAGATGCATAAGTTATGTCTTGTATATAATTAGGTTGTCTCCTCTCAAAGTTGCTTAAGGAAACAAAGCTACTGTGGTGTAGAAGACAGCACAATGGATAAAATATAGGGTCTGGGTTCTAGTTCAGGTTTTTTTGTCTCGCTTCATTCTGTGTCCTGGAGACTTTCAATGAATGACTTTATATTTAGTAAGCACTTACCATATGCCAATCTGTAATACCCAGTACCCAACCATGATATAAAGGTAACCAAAAGAGTCATAATCTTTTTCCTCACATAACTTCTAATCTCATGAAGGAAACAGACAAACGTACAATTAGCATCCGGAAAGTGTGATGAGTGCTGTGTAAAAGGAGAGCAGGGTGCTAGGTGAGCACATAGCAGAGACTCCTAGCCCACATCCTGGGTGAGCAGGTAGGTGAGGCCTAAGCCAACCAGAAATAGGACTGTGGGGAATGGGGGTGAATGATCCATACAACAGGAATGACATATTCAAGGACTCAGAGGTAAGAAAATGTGGCTCCTGTAAAGAAATGAAACATTATTTAGTATGATCGGGTCACAGAAACTCAGGGATAGTGGGATATAAAGAGACATGAAAAGAGGCTAGACTATGAAGGGTCTTATAAGTCACACGAAGTAATATCAACTTGATCCTGCCAGCAATGAGGCACTCTTGGAGTGTTTAAAAATTAACTCTGACTGAGGTGTGGAGAATGATTGGCACTAACATGTCAATACTGTTAATAGGAGGGAGGGGCAGGAAAGAAAGGCAGGAAAACTCAGCATTTAAACTCACTGTCCCTTATAACAGGGTTGGCATAAATCATCTCTAAAATCTGATTTTAGAGATGATTTCAGAATCTTTCTACATAGTCTAGGCTCTAGAGTATTTCCAAGGTTTTTCCTCGTGGAGATATAATGGTGGAAAACGAGTTCTATCTTTCAGATAACCTAGTGTGTTATCTGCCCTAGCTTGTCAGGCATAGGAGAAATCAGACTACATACTAATAAAAACCTAATTTAAAAGTATATATACTAAGTGGGAATAATATATTTTTGTCATTTGGAGCAGAACAGTATCAGATGCAGCACTATAATAACATTAATAAAATATGACAAAATGGTAACTAAATATTGTGGAATACATTATTTTCTTATAAATATGTCTAGTCTACTGACAAAACCGATTTATATGGTGCATTCCATCCTTGGAAAGCAATTTATGAAACATGATTATAGTGGAAATTGTGTTTCTCTCAATTAGTCATTGAACACTAAGACTTTAACTCCTTGAGGAAAATGTTTATAAGGAATGCTTTCTGTGAAGGGTAAGCATGTAGGCACTTCATTGGAAAGGTTTTATACTAGAGGACTTTTATAAGAGATGTAAAACTCCCTCCCCCGCCCCAGGTTTGGGATTCTTTAATAACATCTGAGGCCTCTATGATGCCATTCCTTGTTAGTGCTGCTGCGGCACAGTTTCAGACAAGACTAGAGAAAGAGGTAAGTTCCCCTAAGGGAGTAGTTAGAAAATTAATTAAACTGAGGGAGGCACTGGGATATTTAGAGAACAAATTAGAGTCAAGACCAAACACAAACAAGAACAAAAAAGAGCAATAAGAACCAAGGGAGAACAAAATCTACTGCCTGGCCCTCCCTCTGCTGTCCTAAAAGAAATTTAGGTAATATTTCTTAGAAAAATAATATTCCTATGCTTGCAAAAATTTGTATTTTAAATGGTTTCACTTGTAAAATTTAAACATTTATTCCAATACTTTTTAAAAGTTATTTTTTTTCTTGCGCAAAGGCTTCTTGCCAAGCATGAATCTCAGAGGCTGTTCTACCAAACAGGATTTGGAAGGTTGCTACTGACTATTCACAAAACACAGGCTTATAAGAGCTTGGTGTGAAATCAAATATTCAGTCCTGTCTGAAAAAATTTTTTCAAATGATCAACAATTGAATTTAAAACTCAGTCATTTTTTTCTTTTTCAGTCTTGAGTTACCTGCAAATACAAGAGTATTACGGCTTGTTAGACAAGTAGGCTTAATCAGTATTTTAGTTTAAAATGTGGGGTTTCCTTGTCTGCCACTCAGTATTCATGAATTTATTCCATTTTTATAATGTTTGATTAAAAATTGGCATTAATTTTTTGATATTACACTTGCTAAGAATTTCATTCTCATAATTCTTATTAAATGGAGGCTCTTAAAGGCAAAGATGCCTTTAATTTTTAAAAGTGACCTTCTGAAGCCTTGTAAATAATTACTTGCTTAAAAACTTTAGTGACTGACATTCAAGTTCCAAAAATATATTGTTTTAAATAGTTAATGGGCATATAAAGTTGTCATGGAAGGAGAAAACATTTGGCCTCTCATTGATAGTATGTTGTTGGGTTATTATGGTTTTGTAGCCTTTGAATCAATGAATGTTAGAGCCATTTTTTATATTATCTATCAAAATAATACATTTTTAAACACAGGGACTGAAGTTTAGGCAGTCATTTTCCAATTAAATTAATAAATATTTATACAGTATCTAACACGTGTTTTGGAGAAAATTAAACGGTAAAGTTTAGTTCTGAAACATGCAGTATAGCAAGGGAGAAAAGTCGTGAATATTTTAAATTATTAAAATGCAAGCATTAAATAAAAATTGGACAATTATTCATAATGATAATAATAATAAATGTTCTTAAATATTTAGTACAGTGAAGCACTTTACATGCATTATTTTATTTAAAATTTTAAAATGGGAACAAATTTAACTTATTTTCTCAAAATCCAGTTGAGGCAAATACAATTATCATTTTATTTCACAGACTGGAACACTGAGGTCTAGAAGAGAAGAATAACTTTTAAAAGTACATAGGTCAGAATCAAACAATGAAGTCTTTCTTCCTATCTCAGTAACTTTACACTGAGTTCCTAAAGACTCTGTTTTGTAAATTCCAGACATGGTCTCTGGAGACTCTGTGTTAATAGAACTGAGATTCTTCCAAGTACAGTTTGAAACACCTATTCTAGTGATCTGCAAATGGGAGAGACCACTTTCATGTTTCTTTTTCCAAGACATCTCCTTCAATGTTTTGTCCTCATTCTATACACTTTAGTAGATTTTCTTTCTACCTAGAATTGGCATCTGAATTATAAATGCAGCCTTCATTACTGACATTAAGAAGTAAAGCCATTGTATGAATATGAAAAAAATTACTAAACTTCAGTGTTGCACAGAAAGTATACTGTATAAGTGATGTACCATTAACACATTTTAGTATATTACTTTCAGTGTATTTTAGTATCTATCTTGTTTTAACTAAGTGAGGTCTGGAGTGCAGGGATTATTATTCATTTGATATATGATCCTCTTTAAAATATAGTTTGTGTAATTCAAGGCATATGTGGACTATTAACTGCACATTGTTTATAGTTAAATGACTTGCTGATGTTCATCTATTGCTCCCTGTTGGAAGATACTCCAATGGTGAAAACAAAATCTCTGCTGTTTGTTTAATTGTGCCCCAGGGTAAAGTTGAGACTGTGTCTAGGAGTAAGAGAACACCAGCGTTAATAAGAATACAGTGCAATTTAACAGTTCATAAAACAGTAAAATTTAATCCTGGACTGAGAGATTTATTAAATTTCACTCAGCAGAATGGAGTATGGGATATTGGAGCAAGTGAGAATTAAGTGAAATGATTTCAGGGGTAATAGATTTTATTACCTGGTAAAGTAGGGAAATCACTCTCTTTTTAAAGCTAGTTCTTCTTAATTCATTCTTGGGAAATAATTGTCTTACATGGGAAAGCTTTATGGAGACAAAATAAATAAATTCAAAAACTATTAAAAGCTTTTAACTTTATTTGTTTAATTTCAAAGGAATAAAACCATCCTACTAAAAATATTATTGAGATTGAGGCTAAAATATTTTAAACTGTAAATTAAAGTATTTTGTATTCAGGAAGAATTGACTAATCTTATTTTTGTAATGTCCATTTAAAATGCTCCCAAACTAGCCGGGCTTGGTGGCTCAGCCTGTAATCCCGCGCCTTTGGGAGGCTGAGATGAGTGGATTGCCTGAGCCCGCGGGTTCGAGACCCGCCTGGGCAAGCGAGACCTCATCTCTACAATAAATCAAAAAATTAGCCGGGCGTGG
>CAUYQG010030974.1:0-25650 GCA_963574415.1 Tarsius wallacei | reverse complement strand
GTGGGCCGGGGGGTGGTGTGGGAGAAGGAAAGTAAGAGTCCTTATTAATGGCAGTAAATACCTGTCTGGGGATGGGGGGACACTTCTTACAAACAAGGGTGCCTGAATGAGACATATTTGTGTACCTAACCCTTAAATGTAGCCCTCAATATCACAATAAAAAATAAATAAATAAATAAATAAATCGTCTTCTTTCTGTTGGCATGGATGCGGAGAAAAAGGAACACTTGTACACTACTGGTGGGAATGCAAACTAGTGCAATCTCTTTGGAAGACAGTGTGGTGATTTCTGAAAGAACTAGAAATTGACCTTCCAAATAACCCAGCGAACCCCCTATTGGGTATGTACCCAGAGGAACTCAAGTCATTCTACCAAAAAGACACCTGCACACGCATGATTATTGCAGCTCTATTCACAATAGCAAAAACATGGAACCAACCATGCTGCCTATAGATGCTGGACTGGATAAAAAAATGTGGTACACATACACAATGGAAATTATGCAGTCATAAAGAAGGACAAACATAAGGACTTCGCAGCAACTTGGATGGATTTAAAGTCGATCATACTCAGTGATCTATCAAAAACACAAAGAACAGGGTACCATATGTTCTCACTCATAAGCGGGCTTTGAACAGTTATCATAACACTTAAAAATAAAATAAATTTCTTTCATGGTTCTAGAACTACTCAGAGTATCAATTTTACCTTGTTGAGTTTTAGTAGTGTGTGATCCCAAGGTCATTTTTCCTAAATTGTATGATATATAAATATAACGCTATACACAGTAATTCCTCATTATTCTTTTGATGTCTGTAGGGCCTCCAATGGTTAGTCCTGGGTTTCTTTCTAATATTGGCAATTGGGGTCTTCTCTCTTTTTATCTGTTTCCATCTTCTTGAGGTGTTTCAATTTTATTGGGTTTTTGGAGAATCAACTTTTAGTTTTATTGGTCTTTATATTGTTGTTCTCCAATCAATTATATTGATTTTAATCTTAATCTTTATTATTTTCTTCCTTCAGCTTGCTTTGTGTTTATTTTGTGTTTCTTTTCATAAGGGTACAACATGGCTTATTAATTTAAGACCTTTTTTGCCTCTAATGTAAGTATTTAGTGCCATCAATTTCCCTCATAGTACTGCATTGACTGCATTCTACAAATTTGGTATGTTGATTTTCTTTGTTGTCATTTAGTACCGTTTTTAAATTTTTTAACACTGTTTCTTGGATCCATGGATTATATGTAGAAGTGTTTTGTTCATTGTCATTTGTCTGGAGATTTTCCTCTTGTCTTTTTCTTGCTTCTAATTTGGTTTCATTTTGGCCAAAGAACATACTCTAATTGATTTTGGTTCTTCACATTTGTTAAGGTTTGGTTTTTGGCCCATGATATGGTCTATCTTGATAAATAGCCTATGAGTGCATGATTTTTTAAAAAAAGTTATTCTGCTAGTGTTAACTGGAGTGTTTCATATGTCAGTTAGATTCTGGTAGTTGCTTGCATGATTCATTTCTTCCACATTCTTGTCATTTTTTGTTTAGTAAATATACTAATTGCCAGGAAGGAGAGTTGGAGTGCCTAATTATAATTGTGGTTGGTTTACATCTGTTTTTATTTCTATCCATTTTGCTATGAGCATTTTTAGGCTGTGTTGTTTGGTGCGAACACAAACCTTTTTTTATTTATCCATTTATCATTAGAAGAATATAATTTAATAAATATTATTAATTATACTGTCATATAAACATTTATGAAATCTTAGGAAATATTGTCTACATGAATTAATGAGTAAGTAGTTTAAGTTCAAATTCAGTGTGGCAGAAAGACAAGTTATTTTAACCTTAGTTCAAGTAACTGCAAACACATTTTATAGGATGGCATAATGAAATATAAAAAAAGACTATGTTGACTTTTATGCAAGGAATTTTAAGTACCTTAATATCTTGGTTAGTTCATTCTGCTGTAACAAAGTATATGAACAACAGAAATCTATTTCTCACAGTTCTAGCAAATGAAAGTCCAAGGTATGGTGCCAGCATGTTTGGGTTTTGGTGAAGACCCTCTTCCAGGTTGCGGACTGTCAAGTTGTCATTGTATCCTCACATGACGGAAAGACAGTGAGCTAGCACTCTGGCCTCTTTATGTACAGGCACAATTCCCATTTCCGAGGACTCCATCTGCATGACCAATCACCTCCCAAAGATCCCAGGTCCAAATACATTCACAAATGCAATTTACATTGAGGATTCGTTTCCAATATAAGAAATTTGAGAAAACATAAGCATTCTGCCCACACCATATAGTAATTATCTAGCTTGTCCATCTGTATCAATACAATAAGTCTTGAGTATAGATGGATGTCTGTGAATGTGTACAAAATGAGATTATCTTGAGTGTGCATTTATTTTCCTGTTCATTTTCATGCATTTTCTTTCATCATAAGTCTCATGAACACTAACAAATGGGCTTTCAAGGAAAATAATATGTATATATCAGTAAAGAGACATGTATACAATTTGAAAAATCAAGGTGTTGTTTTGTTATTTGCTGTTAATTATTAGATATATCATTATATTTTTTTCCATAAAAAAGCCACTGTTTTTAGTTTAGTTTATTAGGATGCCAATTTATTTTATTATCAAAATAACTTGTCTACAGTGTCTGCTACAATAGAATATGACTAAGATTATAAATATCTGCTGGTGATAACATCTCGTTTTTCATGACTTTAGATTGTATATCCAATATTACATCATATTGACTTTTTTGTAAAACCTATTATTGTATACAGTGTTGAACCATTGAATCCATCCCTGCTGTGGAATTAGATGTGCAACCATTGTCTCATAATGAATATGCTGTCTAACAATGGACTCCTTTATAAACACAACGATAACATTTTGAATTCCATTATTATGAAAGATTAGAAATGTACAATTTAATTCCCAGGGTTTTAACGTTAATGGGATACTAGCTAAAATATTTACATTCTCAGTGCCAGTTTAATTAAGCATACTCATTGTCTTTAATCAAAACATAATTTGCCCTGGGTTTAAATATTTCAGCATTATGTTTGTACAGAGTTTAAACACTGTCACAGGGGTCCTTGCTGTTAATTTTAAACTCTAGCAAATGAGTCATTTTAAGCTAACCCAAGCTTCTTGGTGCATTGCAACACAGCTTTACATTTCCTGACAAATTGACACTCTTCAGAATCCCCAAGGTTTATCTCTGCCCTTTTTTGTTCTGACATATGCTTTTGACATACCCAGAAAATTGTGTGATTAAAAACCTGTGAAGTGGTAATACCCTCTACAGCAGAGGTCAGCTGTAAAAAATGATTAATGAGGCCTCCCATAAACATACAGTTCTGAATGGTGTGATGGTGACAGAGGAAATGAGAAGAGATATGATCTACAATTACATATTGCATACGGTGCAAGGCTCTTTTCTAACCCATTCTTCAGAGTGCTTTTCCTTAAAAGGGACAGCAATCTGATTTTTTTTTTGTCCATCTCTTCAATGAAAAAATTATGGGGTTTTATTTGAATTGTGTTTCTTCCTCTCAATTGTAGAAGTACCCCAGATTTGCTTTCATCAGTGTTCCACAATGGAAACATTATCTACTGTTTATCTTCATTAAAAATATCCCTCACTCTTTGAGAACATACGCATAAAGCACCTAAACAAATCAATTAAAATTTGCAATTGTAATTTACAAGGAGGCTCCTAGTGGACATCACCATGAGAATTAATGTGAAGTGAAAATAATGGAAAACTATAAAGAAAGTATAACTACGTACAATGATGAAAGCTATCAAGTAAAAATGAAATTGAATGTTCAGCCTACACATTTTTCTTAAAGTGAAAACTGCTGGAAATGTGATATTACCCCTCTAAAGAATAACTAAGTGATACTGCTCAAATTGCTCCAATTGTTCCATGAAGAAATAAACAGAATATCCTAGAACATGAATCAGGAAAACATGAGTTATGACTGGATGAACTAGATAACCATTCAGTGGTTATGTTGTCTACATAGCAACTCTTTTGCTTGATATTTGGTAGTTAATTCTAATTTGTGTATTTGCTGACATTTTATTTTTTGCTTATTGATGTTACATATAAATACTTTCTGACTAACACATTTCTTAACATGCAAAACATAGTCATTTTAGGAATTTATTTAACGTTAAATCCACCAAGTGAGTGAGTGGGGTTCGCAAAGCATTTAACATTTAATATGCTAAAATGTACTTCAAATTTGTTAGCTATGACATAATTTTGCTCGTTTTTTGGATAAAAATAATGCATACCTAGAGTTTTTAAACATTCAGCATACCATATATGAAGACATAATTTGAGCTATTATTTATTTATTAAAAAATTAGGAGAAAAGTTCCTCTCTCTTTTTGTAGAATATGCTTGATAATATTGGTAAGTCATGCATACTTATATATGTTCTGCCCCATAGGTTGTTTATGTTCTTCACAGTTAAATATAAATACATAAAATAAAATGCAGTAAAAGATGAGTGTATAAGACAGCACACAGTGAAATGCTGACTTGTGAGGTAGCATCATCCAAGAGCTCTGCACTCCTCCTCCTTTTCACATCACAAGTTTCTTCGGCTATTCCACCTGCCTTTCTCTCCAATCTCAACTCAAGTTCAAGAACTCAGTGATGCTGGTGTGAATGGAGGAATCTTCATTTACAGATTTTCCTCCTCTCTCCCCATACCAGTTCTAGGACTACCATGTTCATGAGCACAAGAAGCTAAAAAATGTAACAAAGCTAATGTTTGTGTGTGTGTGTGAGAGAGAGAGAGAGAGAGAGAGACACAGAGAGAGACATTTCAACTGGATTGTCAAGAACACATATAGTGTTATATTATAACACATATAATAATGCTTTAGTAATTCTTCCTCAGGGGAAAATTCAAGCTATTATTTGTAAATCCTCAATAGAATAAACAATGCAACTTTCTTTGAGTAGATGGGTTTTCAACAGATTGTGAAGCAATCTTGGCCCTCAAATTTCTTCTTACTCAGTTTTTCTGTTTACTAACAATAGTTGCTATTTAATAACTGCATAAGGTTAGAGATATAGTTTGAGGGTATGAAATAATTTTTCTCTATGCAAAACCAATTTTTCCTGGGCTTAATGGGAAACTAAAACCCAAGTGTCTTGTGAATTCTTTTTCATTAATTCTCTGTATCTATATAATTAATGGGGATAAAAAGACAGAAAATGATCTCTTCACTATTCTTATCTGAATTATTTACAATGAGGGTTTCCACAAACATAGTGACAGAAATATGAGACCTTTTGAGAAGGTTTCCATTAAAGGATTCATGGGATCAATTGATGAAAGTTAAAGCGAGCACACACACACTTTTAATTCAATGCCAGGTCAGGCACTAAATAATACAGAAAAAGAAAAGTTCTGTTTACCCCTGGTTATAACAACCACTCTCAGCATACTGGGTTATTTGCCAGGCACTTCATCCTTAACTCACTTAGAACTAAAATATGTAAGGTAGAAAAGTAAAGATAGTTTAAATGAAGTCCTGTCTTCACTTTTAATCAAAAGCGAAAGCATATCTTTGGGATATTTGAAGTAACTTTAAACTCAAGATGAAGTTAAAGTTTCAGAAAGACTGTGTGAAAAATAAGGCATTAAGTTATCTTTTGATAGTTATCATCTGGTGGACATTCTAATTTTATTTAACAGCTTTGTCTTAAAATTGTGAAAATATTGTGGACCTAACTCCAAAGGGTCCTCAGCCATTTCTTCAGTCTTCTATTCTTCTCCCCACTGCCATTCTCTCTTCCTACCTTGCCTCAGTGAACAGTAATAAATAGCTTCTATGTGTCAGGTGATGTGCCTTAAAATAGTACAGTGTGGATACACCCATGTCCCACCCTCAGAGAGCTCTAGTCCAATAGGGAGGAGGAGATGTGTGAACAACTCTTAAAATACACATCATTAATAAACTTCCAAAAGCACCAAACTAAAAAAAGGGGCATTAAAGTGTAAAGATGATCTGGGCATCGTGTCTCACATCTGTAATCCCAGCACTTTGGGAGGCTGAGGTGGGAGGATCACTTGAGCCCAAGAGTTTGAGACCAGCCTGGGCAACATAGCAAGATCTTGTCTCGACAAAAACAAACAAACAAAAACAAACAAAAAAACCCCCCAAATACCCCCAAATTAGCTAGATGTGGGTGTAGCCCGTGCCTATAGTTTCAGCTTCTGGAGAGGCTGAGGTGAAAGGGTTGTTTGAACCCAGAAGGCCAAGGCTGTGGTGAGCCATGCTTGTGCCACTGCATTCCAACCTTGGGTGACAGAGTGAGACACCATCTCAAAAAATAAAATGAAATAAAATGTAAATATTAGATGATGGAGTCTGGTGATATTTCATAAACCATTGGCTTCTCAAAGCCTTATTTTCAAATATTAAAACAGCTTTTGGCTAAATGTGGGAAACACAAGAGTTACCAAACATGGGACTTTCATGGCTCTTCATCATCTTTTTGATTGCTTTTACATGGTCCTTTCGTAAGCTGGCTCGTACCTCTGAATATTTGTATACAAACATTCACATAAACTTCAGATTCTCAGCTGGTGCTATGTGTGAACAAGGATGAATGAAAGTTATAATAACATGAAAATGGGAAGAATGTGATCATGGTAACGGAGTATAGGGAAAGATTATACTTGTGTTATTATCCAACATGTACAGTTATTAAATGGTATTGTCTATATGGTGCAGGATATTTAAAATACTTATAACATGTGGAATATTGATTGCATGTTATTTCTCTTTATTCTTTATTAATCATATTGTTCAGTCGTTAGAATTTAGCTGACTCACATCAAAGGCATTTGTTTAGATTCTCATGCACTTCCTTTTCCTGATGGTTGTCAAAACACAAATCCTTTGCTGAAAAATTACTTTGAACTAATAAAAGGAAATGCAGATCGATTCCATTATTTGCTGCTTTGTTTTGCATTTGTTAATAAGTATCTCTTGCTATACACACTCTCTCACACACACACAGACACATATCTGTAACCATTTGAAGTCACATGTTAAAATATTTTTAAAAGTCTATAGTAAATGCATTAATATTTGAACTGCAACCAATTTGGAAAATGCATTCAATCTAACAAGACATGAGGTTATCATTATTCCCAGATTACACATCCCACAAGGTTTAAAAGTTTTATTTTCTTTCACAATAAATCTAACTCCTCATTCAGAATCTAGAGAATTACAATCCAAACAAAGGACCTAGTATTTTTATCCTTTTTACTCAATATGGTTTGTAGTATACATGCCACATATACATCCAGGGCTACCTCTACACTTCCAGAAACAAGAATGGCTGATAATCTTTCCTCCACAAATTGCAAATCTCAAGACGAGCAGACAGAAGTCTCCAGAAAGAAACACCTCCCTTGACTAAAACAGCCCCTCTAAAATCTGCTCAAAATGTGTCTCTTACTTTGCATAAAATGGCTCATGAACCTCTGTGTGGTCCTCTCCTCAGCAAGGACAGATTCCAGGAGTGTGTCTTGGTTCATGAGTTAACCAAGAAATGACAAGAATCTTAAAATCATGAATACCTTTTAACTCAATGATCTTTTTTTGAAGGTTTATCTTATGAAATCAACTGAAAATTAAATGTTATAATATCTCCCCTATATTTGTAGTAAAATATAAAGAATAGTTAAAATAAATTATGGTATCCCAAATCCATAGTACATTATGGTTATAATAAAATGTTTGTGGAGGCTTTGCAACACAATAAAAAACACTTGTGTTAGAATAGATTCATTTCAATAATTAGCGTTTGCTTTCCTGTTAACATAAAACTGAAAAAAAATGCTATTTGGATAATTCACATTTTGTTTTCTGAATCATAACTAGGAAGTTTTATTTTGAAAAGAATCATTTCCACTTTATTTCAGGAAAAATTCAGAAATAGAATAAAAGATAAGAGTGACATTCAAATCAAAGGGTGGTATTCAAGTTTTCTTTCACCCCCAGAATATCATCATGAATAAAATTATTTTTAAAATTCTATGTTTAAAAGGATGTTTTAAGTTATTGCCAGAAGTAGTTCACAGGTTTAAACTAATGTCATCAAGTGCAAAAACAAGAGAAGTAGTCGTGCTTGCTTCAGTAGATCTGGTTGTTCGATGTCTTAGAATATGGATATATACAAAAAGAAAATTAAGAAAACACAGAGGGAAGAGATCATGAGAAAGAGAAAGCAAGAGAGACCATGGCAAAGAAAAATCGAGAAGAAAAAAATATGTGTAGATAGTAATATATATAAAGGGAAGTGATGTGATTCTTACCAAAGGTTTATGTATCATGCAAAGCATGAAATATATTTGAGAAAAATGTAGGAGTTTGGTTTGTTAAAGGAAAATTAAATTTCAAGCAAGTGTTCAAAAAAAAAATCTTTATGATGAGGCAATCTATTTGATTAAGGATTCAGAGGTAGAAACATTAAAGCTAGGTTGTTCAAAGCACTCAGGCTTTCTCTGAGTGGTTTTGTTCTGGATTGAGCATAGAAAGTATTTGATGCACCCTTTCCTTTCCAATTTCTACAATTTGCATTTCAAATGCAAGTCAGTGAGCACACACATCAAGACCTTAATTTTGGAACAAAACATGGAATACAAATTACTCTGGCTTAATTTTTTTTTTTAATGCCCAATTCACTAGTTAATTCTCAATTTTTGTGTTTTTGGTTGCCTTATCAAAATTCACAGTTTTGTGTGTTAAAAAGAGAAGTGCTTGTTTAGGATGTGACAGCTTTTAAAAAGATAATAATCATGTTAAAAGAGTGCATTATCACACAATCTCAGGGTGGGGACTATGCAGGGTAAATTCATCAAAGTAATTCACTGCTGGTGTTTCATAGCAGGCAAACACTAGAAATTGCAGACACTGCTTTGCTTTTTCAAACAACAAAAAAAAGACGTTAAAGATGAACAAATGGCTACTTTCTTAGCAGCTCTGTAAGATGTTTAGGTGCTAAGATTTCTAAATGAAAAGGCTTTGAGTGTCACACTATTTTAGGAACATTCGTGCTCAAAAAAGTCAGTGTGTTATTAGCACTTACATGACTCACTTTTAATATAGCTCGTCATTAACCAAGACTTACTTCGGAGTGTTCTTTTTTTAAAAGTAGCTTATATTTTGGCGTCTAAAATTAAATACTTTTATTCCTGGCAAGACCGAAAAAATATTCTTTCTGTTGCTGTGAAAGAACACCAGAACATTGATCAAAATATCGGTGATATTTTCCCTCTAGAAAGGCCATCGGAAGTGCATTGTGTCCTCAACCAGCAAGACCGCATGAAAAAATCAGCACTGATGTTTGAGTTTATAATAAATACAAAAATCTAAATATAATTTCACCCATGCATTGCTTTAAATAAATACACAAGCATTTCATAATCCTTTAAAAAAAATGAGGAACCTAAGTATTTATTACTCTTTATTTATTCTTTAGGATACAATTTCAACATCTTGTGGAGGCTAATCATTTGACCAGTAGGTGGCAGCATAGCTCTTTGGTTACTTGGAAGAAATGTCCTCAAATTTAAAGAATGCTCCTTACTGGTGATTTAAAAAGAAAAAAAAATTTTCTACACGCTTCACATATTTCTTTCATTTTCACCCTATATTTACACATAAGTATATAATATTTATATTAATTTTACAGAAGATTAGCAATCTGGCCTGACCTCTCTAATACATGCTATGATATATATGCTATTTCAACAATACCTTTTTCATTTGTAAATGATAACATTTCAAAGCATAAAGAGAAACTTATAAATCTTGTACTTCACCTATCTCACTATACAGATAGTTTTTAAAAATAGATGCCAGAAAAGAGGAAACCATGTGTCTAAGTTCAAACAAAAGTAGTTACAGAAATCAATTAATCTTCAATAAGGATCTATGTTATTTGCAACAATGTTGAAATATGAACTAGAGAATATAGACAACTACTTATATTTTGTTCTGTTCCTATTTTAAAATAAAAAGTCTCCTCTCTCTCCCTCTCCTCCTCCTCTCCTTTTTCCTCCTCCTTCCCTCTCCCCCCTCTTTTTCTCCCTCCCTCCCTCCCTCCCTGTCTGTCTATCTATCTATCTATCTATCTATCTATCTATCTTGGTAAAGTCAAGAAAAGCTATCAAAAGACCATGAATGCATGGCAGTAATTTTTTTTAACCAGACAATCTTAAATCCAACAACATTTCTAGATTGGGTGACTAATCAATGCCAACTGATATGACCATTTTAAATGATGAGATGCCATCTTAGTAACTGCGAGTCTAGAATCTTTTAGAAATTGAGTGGAGAGGGTAAAACAAATCATTATCGGAAGGCTTCATACATACTAAAAATTTTCTAGAATTTCCTTTTGATTTTTTTTTGGCTTTTTTCTTTTTATTTCAATAGTTTCGGGGAGTACACATAGTTTTTGGTTACATGAATGCCTTGTGTAGCAGCAAAGAAGTCTGGGCTTTAAGTGTGCCCACCACTCCCACCTGTGCAGAATGTGTCTCTCATTCTTAGGGGAAGGCCTAAGGTGCTAGAAAGGGCAGTAAAGCCCTGCACACACTTACCAATTCTTACCGTTCCCGGATCCTCCCACAGCTCTCTGTAAAGCCTGAGATTAACTTTTGACATTTGGTCTGAATGCCATTACACAGCTAGTGTTACTTGGTGGTAAGAAGACTGATTTTCACGACTGATCACATATATTTGGTAGCTTGTGGCTTTGTGACTACAAACTACCTAGCATGGATCTGTGACAAGTGATATCAAAAGAGATACTAGCGATACTTGGGCCTCCTTTCTGTTAAGTGAATATTGATCGAGACTTCTAACAACAGTTTGGAGGGATAATTTTATTACATCAAATACCACTTCATCAAAAACATGGACACCAGACCTGTAACTTTTGGGTTACTTAAGATTCTCATAAGTGTAAAATGCTATCATTGATAGCGAGAAAATACATTACACAAACGAACTCACTTCACATTAGGCTCAGAGTGTACTAATTCATTTTTTTAAAATTTGATGATATAATGTTTTTTATGAAAGGATGAATCCTTATATTTACACAGACTACTTAGGAAGAAGTTAGTTGCTCAAGTAATGGTCTCGCTTTACGACGCTACCTCCAAGAGTCAAAGTAAAAAAGAACTCTATCACAAGAAATGAAATTAAAGTAAAGCATTACATATTTCCTCATTTAAAGCATGAACAATTGAAATTGCTTACTATGAAATGTTTTGCTTGAAAATAGTAAGGACGATGGAAACAAGTGGGTCTACGGGATGACTGGCAATGCCCCATCCATACGCAGGCAAGGCCAGCTCCTGCAACATGAGTACAGGTGACTGAGAAAGGAAAAGCTACCCTCTACCCTCTACCTTGCCATGAAATGAGATCTGGATACTTTATAGAGTGCAATCAACCAGTGACCAGTATCAAGGGGGAATAAAGAAACATTTTTAAAAAGTCAATAAAACCTGGAAGTGATAATTTCATTACACATTACATATTCTACCATGCTGCTGTATTATGTTTCATTCACACCAGTGTTGCATTTATTCTTTTTCACAGTGATCATTTTTTCATGTATCTGCTTTCGCCCAGTTGACTGTGAGCTCTGTGGGCAAAGAAACCATGAATTTTTGCCATTTTTTGTAGTCCAAGACAGTGGCTGATATAAAGTATTATTCAATAGCTGTTTATTAAGGGCTCATAAGTGTCACACAGCATTTATTCTTTTAAAGCTTTCTAAGGTATATAGAAAATAAATGCTGTAGCCATTTCACAAAGTATTTTAATTTATTACATAAATTATATTTATTATATTATCAATATTATAATTTATTACATTATATTAATACACTTATTACATTAATTTATAACATGTTAATCACATAAATTTATGTTACAAACTATTATAGAAAGGTTTTAAAAATTTATTTACTCTTTGATTGCTTTTTTTGTCTATTTTTAATACACAAGCAAGAAAATGAAGCCATTTCAACAAAGCATGCTATTTAAGGTTTGTTTGTTTTGGGGGTTTTTTTTGCAGTGATTTTATAAACATTTGTGAGAATATGCAAAAACAACATACCCAAAAATAAAAACCCTAAGAACTATATCAGTGCATTTTGAGGAAGTGATTTGTAGTTGCTAGTTTTATTACTTGTTTAAAAAAAAAAAAAGTTTTTCTGACCAGCAAGCAAAGACTTCTGAAATCAGTTTTTCCACTTTCTAATATGTTTCCTATTTGAATACAAATGCACATATGATGTTATCTTACTTGCCAAAAATAGCATAAAGATAAAAGTTATTTGCTTTCTTTATTTTTTCTTCTAAATGCAAGTCACTTTGTCATCATGTTTTCATATAATATCCAGAATACAAAAGTCTCAGTGTGGAAATGATCACATTTCTTTAATATTTAATTATTTGGTGGAAATAAAACTATTATTTTCTTGCAAAAATATGTGGAAAAGGGGGGGTCTTCAAAAACAGAGTGTGTTAAGAATTTTATTTTTTTAAAGAATATAGTAAAGTCTATGCTTGTATCATTACGGTACTTTTGTGTTATTATACTGCTTTTTAAATGTCATTGAAATGAATGAAAATGTCATCTGATTCCTTGTTAAAATTGCTTTAAAGAATCTTTTCTCTTTCTAAATTAACTTTGGTGTGAGTACACATTTGCTTATGGGTTTTATAAGGCACTATGTTACAAGCCAGCCTCTACATGTTGTAGGCATCTATCCTGGGCTTCTGTTATTATCTAGACATCAAAAGATCCAATCTAACGGTGTTGTGTTCTCCCATTCTGCCTGATTAGCCACCTGGTACTAAACTGTAATTAATGCATAGCTCCATCAAGCACATGCATCTTTCTTTTCAAATACACTAAGTGGATACATTTTAACACAAAATATTATAAAATTGAAAAGAATTGGTAGATAAGACAATGCTCCATACTATGCTATGGAATTGTATTTATTTTTATTTAAATATAAGCTTGTATAAAGCTGCAAGTTATATATGTGGAATATCACACTATGTGGTTGATATTAACCTGCAATTCTTTCTCCATGAAGGTTAGTATAGCACTTACCAGGTGAGATTTGATGCAACATTATTATTATGTTCTTGCTCAGCATCTGGGCTACTTTCCTCTTCTACTAATCTTTTCTCATATCCTCATGCCAACCTATATCTTCTATGAATCTGTGCCGTAAAGATTGCTTCTTTTAGGTTTGTCTGTAGTCACTTAGAGTAAAAGCATTAAAAGCAACTTCCTTTTAGAGATTTTTAAGCAATATGTTTCTCAAAAGTGTTTTAAGTATATAGTATATGCTCAAAAATGTTAACACATTGAAAAATCATTGCCATTATATTTTTCTCATCTCACCTAAATTGACTTGCTTTGATAACACAAATGCTAAATTGAGACTAAGTACATAAAATATCATGAAGCCGGTAACATTTATAGGATAGCTATCCAAGGCCTACCAATAAGATAAAAACTATTCAAGGATTAAAAGCAAACAAACAAAGTCTTTCTAGTCTTCTTAAGAAACAAAATTAATTGATACTGTATTATTTTAACAAAATTATTCTGGGGATTACAATCGCTGTTGTATCATGCAGGAGAAGAAAAATGGACACTACTTTGTGCCCTTAAGTACAAGAACTTCGAATAAAACTATCTTCTCTGTGTACAGCCTAGTAGCGGTTTTTTTCCTTGTATTTTTAAAAAAGATATATTTGCTTAGCCATTTCATGTCTTTATTTGTTGTTGCATGGGTGATTGATTGATGGTTAGTGACATTGCATAAATCTCAGCTTATGTCAAATACTGGCAAAGTGAAATGGAAGGAATCTTGTCATTACTTGACCTTTACTGTAATGCAACTCTTATTAGACTGCCACTTAGTTTTGGGAATATACTGATAGATGCAGTGCCTGCCCCCAAATTATATTTGAAAAAAAAGAGCACTATATACTTAATGCTCCTCTGTAAGTCATAGTTATTGTTAGCACTGTTGTATCTATTTGAGACCATACAAAATAATTATCTTTGTCTGTGAGTGTCTTCATCTGTAATAATGATTTTCACATTAATATGCATAGAGTAATATAGCTTGACTCACTGTTGGTTAAGCTAGTAAGAAATGCCTAGTAATAGCAAATATGATATAAAAACATGATTTGCTAGTTGGACGAATGCTCCAAATACACAAATGTTTTACATTTGTATCCAAATATAGTTGGTAAAGGTACACTCAATTAAATTTATCCATTCCTTTCAAGTGATTAGAATATAATAACTCATTGTCATGTATTGGAAAAAAGAAGTCATCATTGGGTTAATTTTGTGGTTAGCAATTTTATTTGAGTATTCAATAACTATAAATATATTTAGTTTAAAATATTTATGGAAGTTAGTAACAATTGATGCCATATTTGGATATGGACTTTTAAAAATTAAATCGAAATTAGACAGGTTCAGTGGCTTAGCCTGCTATCCCAGCACTTTGAGAGGCGATACAAGAAGATTGCCTTAGCCTGTGGGTTCAAGACCAGCCTGGGCAACTTGGCAAGACCGCATTTCTACAATAAATCAAAAAATTATCCGGGAAAGGTAGTGTGCACTTGTAGTTATGGCTACTTGGAAGGCTGAGGTAGAAGGATTGCTAGAGCCCAGTAGGTCAATGCTAGGTTGGTCATGATCATGCCACTGTACTCCAGTCTGGGTGACAGAGTGAGCCTCCAACTCGGAAAAAAAAAGCTAAGTTAAATCATCTGCTCTATCTAGAGACATTAATGTAATTTTTGTAAAATATTTGTACAATATTATTTTTACCCAAATAAATAATACTTCAGGCAATATTAGAAAAGTTATTGTTTTCATAATTATTATGAATCTTTCATTTATATATGTTTATTTTCCAAGTGATAAAGATAGACATTTTTATTTAAATTGAAGAATTAAAAAATTGTTCTTGTATCTATGTTATGTACAACCAAATTGCTTTTTTTACTTCAAAATACTATCACATTGCAGAGAAGGCATGAGGAATATCTTTCCAGCAATGACTGTGGTTTTAAGAAAAGAAGAACAGACAAGGTAAACACACATTCACTCAGGCTTTCTGGCTGGGGAAACCTTCTCCAACACAGTATAGGAAGTTGGAGCTCAATAAGAGTACACAGTCTCATCAAGCTGAAGACGAATGTTGGAGTGCAGGGAAACAAAAGTGGTTGAAATAAGTAGCAGACCACTGGAAAGGAAGAGGGTTGTAAAGAAGATTTCAGAATCTATAGAGGATTCCCTAAGTTTCCTTGACTTGGCGATAGTTTGCACACGTGAAGACCTCTCTTCTGGAGGATAGCTGGAAGTTACTGCTATAGTGGCACTAAGAACTGAGAGAAACATCACAGGTTGTAAAGTGCTGAAAGACATTGAAGTTCAAGCCCAGCCAGACAATGAAAAGCTTCCTGAGCTCCAAGAACACTCAGTTGAAGTGGTAGACATGTCAAACCTTGGGGTTTTATCCAAAAACTATGTCTTTGGATAAAAACCATACCCTAAGATTAAAAAAGAAAGAAACAAATTTGAAATAGACATGTTCCACCAAAGAATAAAAGCAAGCATTTAACACCTTCCAAACAAATAAACCTAATTTCCTTTAAAAAAATATTGTAATCTCAGTGCAGCCTGTTTTCCACAGTATCTATCATAAAAAAAATCACTGCATGCAAAGGAGGCAGAAAATTATAATTCTTGACAATAATAACAACAAATAATAAACATGCAGGTAGGCAAGAAAATATGACAAGTAACCAGGACAAAAATCAATCAATAGTAACGAAAGAAAACATGACTAAGATTATAGAATTAGCAAAATATTATTAAAATAGTTATGGTAATTTTATTGCTTATGTTCAAGATTGTATAGAAAAGGCAGGTGCATGATGAATAAAGAAATATCAGATATTTAAAATGACTCAAGATCTATAGATTAAAAAATGTAAAATAAAATAAAAAATATACCAATTGGACATCTCCTAAGATAAGATTAGTAAAGATGCAAAGAGAAGAAGTACTGACAAAATGAACAGAATTTTATATTGGCTTTGTGAAATTACCAAGAAATACATATGTGCAATTTGAGTCTCAGAATTTAGAGAGAGGGCAGAAAATACTTGAACTAATTGCACATTGGAGGACAACTACATACTCACAGATCCAAGAAGTTCAACAAATTCCAAGAAGAAAAAAATAAGAAAATATTACTAGAAAGCATCTAAATAAAATTGATAAAAAGATCTGTGTCAAAGGAAAATCTTCAGCCAGAAATAAGAACCATGTCTTATAAGGAAATAAACATACGATTGACAGCAGACTTTTCAACAGAACCCACCTAGGCCAAAAGATAGCTGAATGTTATTTTTAAAGTAAAATAAAAAGCAATACCATTTACCTGTATTTCAATACATCCCAAAATACTTTTCAAAAATAAAGGTAAAAGAATTGATGTTTAGCAGGACAGCATCAGGGGCCCTTCTGACCTGCTTCCCAGTTAACAGTAGTGAAATTTAAACAACAACAATAACAACAAAACACAATAATTTAAAACTCCTGGGAAAAGATCCTAAAGGAAAACAGCAAATAAAGAACCATCTGTTCAAGGAAACCTACACATTCTAGTAAGAAAAGCAAAAGTCTGTGGCAATGAAACTAAGACTGCTTTTCTCACCCCAAGTTTAACAAAGCAGAGCATCCACTCTAGACTGCTGAAGCCAAGAGTACAGGATTTTCCTTTCTTCTTAGCTCCCATTAGAGGGCTTTCTTTCCAGATGGAAAAGGACTTCAGAGTTTCTTAACCTGCCCCCAGCAGCCTGGTGCTAAGGCTAACTCATGCGCAAGTGCGTTTAGAGTTGGGGGCTCACTTCTATACAACCCTAACTCACAGAATATGAGTTCTACTATAAGTGTGGAATGTTGAGAATACTTGACCTCCATAGCTTTTTCTCTAGCTTGTGAGGTGGCAGATACATACCAGAAAGGGCAACTGTTGCCTGCCCTTCCACTAAATACTCAGTTTTTAAAGCAGGGATGTTGCTCATAAAATTTTTTTCATTGTCCTCTCACCCCCAGCTCCAGAGCACTGGATCAGAGATTTTCCTTGGTGGAAAAGCAGGATGCAAAACAAGTAGCTACTATTTTCTATCCCTTAAAAATGGCTTATTTTGCAACAAATTTATGAGAACTTTAAGCCCAGGATTACTCTCAAGAGCTGTGGAGTTTTCAGTGAGAGACAATGGGGAGATTGATGGATCCAATGAAGATACTACACTGCAAGTGGACTAGTTTTCAGGTAAAAACTAGAGAATAAGACAGCTAGGAAGAGCACTTGAAAGAAATATCAAATATTGACTTCAGAAATTAATACCTCAAAGGAGACACAATTTAACTTGATTTGCTTGTATTTAAATTAATGCCCCCAAAGATTTACTGGAAATAATAGAGAAAATGAGGAGCAAGGAAAATAGTGGATATTTATGGATGAGTGTTGTCAGAAAAAGAGTGGAAGAGAGTCCTGCTAGTAACACCGACATCCCTTGTGGGAAAAGGAAAAACTACACCTCCCTAAGGAGTAACGCTAGGGGTCCAGCGGTCTAGGGGAAGGGGGATAGAGGAAAAACCTCACTATAATAATCAGTCATTCACTAAGGCAATAAACAAACGCTTTATAGTAATAAGTCCAGGAGAAGATACAGTACCCAGAGAATATCCAGATTACCTAAAATATATTATTTTTTAAAAAGTAGACAAGATATACTGTCTGTGAGAGCAATTAGATGCTGTATTTAATAGAAAAGATTGCAAACTAGCCATTAAAAGCATATTTACAGAAGTAAAGTATGATTAAAGAAATAAAGAAATGTATGTTATCAATGTTTCATAAAAAGATAATTTCAAAAAAAGATAGAAATTGTTATTTAAAAAAATAACTTAGTGGAAATCCTAGAATTGAAAGTTTAATAACTAAAACTTTAAAATTTAATCACTAGGGGAGCTCAACAGTAGACCTGAACTGGTAAAAAAAATAATTAACATACTCAAAGTTTGATTGATCAAGATCTTACAAGCCAAAGAAGAGAGATTTAAAAATGATGAAAAATGAACAAACCTTCAGAGAAAGGCAAAACACTCAACATGATGCACCATCGTAAACATGATAGCAGTGTCAGGAGAAAGGTGAGAAGAAATACTGAAATAAATAGTGGTTAACAATTTCATAAATTTATTGAAATATATTGATGTATATGTGGAGGAAGCTCAGTAAACTCCAGGTAGAATAAACATAAAGAGACTTAGAAATAGACACATTATAGAAAAATGCTGATCATTAAAGGCAAGGAGAAAATGTCGAAAATGAAGAGAAAAATAATACATCATTTACAATGGAACCTCAGTAAGGTTAACGTCTGACTTCTCGGTAGAAACAAGCTTGAGGACAGAGCAAGGGGAAAGCATATTCAAAGTTCTCAAAGAAAATAAATGTCAACCAAAAAAACCTTGTAGTCCAGCAAAGTTATTGAAAAATTAAATAAAGACTTTCCAAGATAAACAAAAATTGAGAGTAGTTATAGCTTGCACTCTTGCAAAAAGTACTCAAGAAAAGAAAACTCTCCAGACTAAAAGCAAATAACTTCAGACAGTAATTCAAATTCTTGAGCACAAAGAATGAGCATTAATAAAGGAAATAATGTATTTTAAAAGACAATTTAAAGGCACATTTTTCTTGTTTGTAAACGGATTTGAAAACACATTCAAAGCAAATTTATGAACAAGGAAAAGTCCAAGGGATGAAATGTGACATTTAATCTCATTTTTAAAAATTCAGTAAAAGGAAAAAGCAGTGTAGATATGTAAGTACTTAATTATATTATTTCAAAATATATAAAATACGAGCTAATAGAACTCAGAAGAAATGCAAAAATCTGTTAAGTATAGTTGTATATTTCAAAAAAAATTCTCTTTCACTAATTGAAAGAAAAAGTAAATAAATAACAGTACATGTATATATAATTTGGGCAACATTTTCAAATAATTCAAGCAAATAAACCACTTTACTCCATAACAGCAAAATACATATCCTTTTAAAGTATATGTTAAGCATTCACCAAGGTAAATCTTATTCTAAAGTATAAAAATAATTAAATAAAGATTACTGAAATTATTAAAAATATGAATGTTGACCTCATTGTAGTTACACTAAAATTCAGTAACAGAAACAAAACTGATAAACCTTCATGTGTTTGGAAATTAAGTAATATAGTTCTAAATAAACCATTCATAAAGAAGATATATATATATATTTAAAAAATAGAAAGTTTTTTTGTTTGTTTTGCTTTATTTTATTATGAAGGTGTGTGGTACAAGTATGGATTAGGTACATAAATAATGTATGCGTAGGTGAAGTCTGGGCCTCCAACTTGTCCTCACTTCTCCTGGTATAGGAACAGGTCCCCTTTGTGCAGTTATGTGCTACCCCTACCTGGCAGTGTCCTGTGACATTGATCACTCCCTTGTGTGATTTTAATTAATGTTGAGATCCCACTTATGAGTCAGAACATGTGATGTTCAGTTCTTTCTGTGATATATCACTAAGAATGATTGTCTCCAACTCCATCCAATTTGCTGAGAAGTTCATGATTTTGTCCTTCTTTGTGGCTGTGTAATAGTCCATCATGTGTATGTACTAATTTTCTTTATTCAATCTACTTTCAATGAGCAGTAGGGTGGGTTCCATGGTTTTGCTATTGTGCAGAGTGTGGCAAAAAATATGCATGTGCAAGTATCCTTTTTGTAGAATGATTTGTGTTCCTCTGGGTATATTCCCAGGAGAGGGATGGCTAGATCATATGGAAGGTTAATTTCTAGTTCCTTTAGATAGTGCCACACTATTTTTCATAGAGGTGAAACTCCCACTAACAGTGTACAATCATCCCCTTTTCTCCACACCCATACCATCATCTATTGTTTTTTGATTTATTAATGATGGCCATCTTACTGGGTAAGGTGGTATCTCAATGTGGTTTTGAAATGCATTTTTCTGATGATTAGTGAAACTGATTTTTTTTCATTTATTTTTTTTCATGCATTTTTTTTCATGTATTTGTTGGCTGCTCATATGTCCTATTTTGAGAAATGTCTATTCATTGTCTCTGCCCATTTTTTAATAGGACTTTTAGAAACATAGAAATTATTTTTAACTGAATTATAATGAATTAGTAGAATGGAGCTAAAATTGTTCTGAAGAGGAAAATGTAAATATTAAAATAATTATTATATAAAAAGCCTTGAATCAATAATTTAAGCTTTTACTCTAAGTAACCAGAAAAGATGAACTAAAAAGTCCACATGATAAGCAGAAGGAACAAAATAAGAAACATGAAAGTGGAAATTAATTTTAAAAACCCCAGAAAAATAAAATGAAGAACTTATAGATTTTTAAAGATCAATAAATTTGATAAACTCCTAGCTAATCTGAATAAAAACGTTAAAGAAAATGCCAGTCTCCAATATTAATTGTGAAAGTAGAAGCATCACTATAGATCCTACACACATTAAAGACTTCAGAGAATAATATGAACAGATTTGCATCACCAGCTTTGGTAAGCAAGATGAAATGAGAAACTCCTTGTGAGATGCCAACTACCAAAGCTCACCCAAGAAGAAATAGACACCATTAATAGCCATTCATATATTTTAAACATTTAGATGAGTAGTTTAAAATGTTTCCACAAAGAAAACCAAAGACTTAGGTTTTGTGAATGATGAATTCTACCAAACATTTAAAGAAAAACAGTAATAGTTTTACAGAAAGACACCTAGAAAATAGACAAATAATAACAAATGCTTCACACCTTAGAAATACACATGCACTTTATGAGTGAAAACATGTGATACTCCGATCTTTGTTTCTGTGGGAAATTATGGGAAGGGGAGGGGAGGGGGGATGGGATTAATGATACTCAATATCTGTCTGGGGACGGGGAGACACCTCTTATCACCAAGGGTGTCTGAAGGAAGCATATTTGTATAGCTAATCCTTAACTGTACCCCACAATATGATAATAAAAAATACTGATTAATAAAAAAAAAAAAAAGAAAGTCACCTCAAGGCACACTTGTATGTATTTTTTATTTCTCTGCTTCCTGTTCCCTAGAATGCCAGCCCCTTTAAAGAAGGAACATTCTCAGCACATGGCTCAGGCCTCATCTCAGCCACCCTTTCCTCAGCAGCTGCCACCTTGGCCACTTCTGACGTGATGACAGCCACATCCCCTATCACTGGCCCCTTGGATGCCCCACCCTTGTCTCCTGTGTCACTGTGCCATGCATCACTGCTGACCAGCCCCGTTGGAGAAAGCCTTAGGTAACAAGAAAAGATAATACCATATCTTTCCTGGTGACAGCAAGGCAGTCAGTAGGAATTAAGGAGCCAATAGCATGAAGGGGTAGGGATGGAGAGTTGATGGGGTGAGGATAGGACAGAGGTGAAACTGCATACCACTGATCACATAAGGAATAGGCAGAATTGGGGAGCTGAATGAGCTGAGGACATCTGTACCTCCCTAAAGGCAAAAAATGCCCTTCAAGAGGAAGAGGGCTGGGAATGATGGTGTGGGAGGGGAGTCAGAGACTGGCAGCGGGGGATGGGTATGGGAACAGAGATGGGGAAGGGCGTATGTGTGTGTGTGTTTAAATTTAGAAAAATTTGTTGTGAACGGATTGGATGGGAAAAAAAAAATTTAAAAATAGCAACAATCTATTTACCAGGCAAAGGAAAACTGCATCTAGACTAGTCTGCAGGATGTTAGAAAACCTTCGGTGGAAATTTAGATCTGTCACTATGTACTGTGTAACCTCCCTGAGCTCTAGAAGGAACATCACCTACCGTATGTGACAACTAAATAAAACAATGTATATAATGTCCTAGCACTGTACCTGGAACATCAGAGCCACACGGTGAATGCTATTATTATTAACCACATAAACTTGGAAATCGCAAAGACTTTTGTCAAAATAGGATTCACCTGCCTCTCTATTTTAAATAAAGAGGTCTTCATATTCACAACCTCCATAACTCTTATGGGTTTTATCTACTCTGTGTGAATTATGTGATATAATTCACTGTGATTTTAAGTATAAGCCCTAATTTGCATGCCAGCCAGACACAGATAAATGCATGTATAGAAAAGGCTTGAATAGTCTTCAAGATATTCTAATTATTCATCTTGGTAATTTTATTTCACAAAAAAATTCCTCGAAAGATTGAGCATCATTATCATTTGTCTAAATCAAGTAGACTCAGAGTGTTTGGTAGACTATACAGTGTAAATAAAACTACTGTTGCAGAAATAACAGAAAGAATAGCTAAGCCTATATTAAGTTGCCTCTGTGCCTCGGATTTCTCCACTCTCACTTTCAGCTTTTACACTTAACCAACCTTGTATTTTCAGAGCACAGATCTGAGCATGTCTTATCTCTAACACGATCCTCTAGGGGTTCTCATTGTCAAGTGGCTTCGTCTGACATGACTGGCACACATTTCTAGCCTCAACTTATGATGCCTCCTAAGAGACCTTATGTTCTGGAGAAACGGAGACACATTTTATTCCATGTCCTGTGCTCTCCCAGTGGGAATGTTTAAATTCTACCCATGCATCGAGGCTCAGATAAAATGGCATGTCTTTTTGAAGCTTTTTCTAATATCCTTGCTTAAATCCAGGGTGATAGTTCTTGCCTCTAAACTATCACAGAGCTTTGTTTTACCTATTTTATGCCACATTGTGCCTGCCTGTCTACTTACCTGCCTCTTTCCCTCCCACTCACCTTCCAATCCCTCTTCCTCCCTCAAACATTGTGCATGCCTATGTGAGTCCCATGCTGTGGTGTGTGGAATAAATTCATCACATGCATTGATGGATGAAGCAGAAAAGACCCATCCTCTGGTGGATGTGACTTTGCAGCTGGGGAAAAGATAGCCACTAGGTGAGTAGCCACAAAGCATATTTATAATTACAAAATGAATCGATTACCACCAAGGAAAGTACAGGGCACCATAAGCTAGTAGCACAGAGGGTGGAACTTAGATTTTTGAGGTAGAGAAGGAAGAAATTTAGGTCAGAGAGATGGAACAGGCCTGGCATAACTTATATTAAGGTGCTAACACAAGACACCAGTGGGCATCACTTATCCAGGTATCCTAACCCCTAATCCATGGTTGAACTGTCAAGCTTTTCTGGAGGATTCTTTAAAAACATCTTGATTAGCCTCTCTTCTAGCTAAGGATCCATTTATCCCAAATTAACTCTTGTCAAAGTGTTTGTGGTTTTTTCCTTCTTCTCTTCCTATTTCCCCCTTATAATTCTGGTTTTGCTTTTGTTAAATAGAATCGATTAACAATAAATAATTATTTATCTATGATTGTTTTTCACTGCATACAATAGGCCATACATAATATGCTAATAAATAACTATATGCCTGTCAGTTTTTTGTTTTGTTTTGTTTTGTTTTTTAGCAGGAGTTAGCATTGACTGAGATTTTACTATGTGCCAGGCATAGAGCTATAAGCTTTAAACATATTGTCTCATTTAATTTTCCTAATACAATTCTAAGATAAGCTATTGTTCTTTTATCATCAAAATGGAATCTAACTTACAAAAAGATAAACCAAGAGAGTATCATCATCTGAATCTAGTTTTTCAACCCGAAAGTCTATGCTTCTAGTCACAATGCCACATCACTCCCACATTAAACCATTTGTACAGGCCTCATGAAGAGAGAGAAAACATTTCATCCATAGGGAGTCCTGACTGGTGAGATGAAAAATCATGTAGAATAACCATGCCTGATATCATTATATATAGCTGTAAAGACTTATGCTGAACCTCTGAGAACTTGACTCTCAAATCTGAAGACGCAAATCAGTCCAAATCCTAAATGCTAATTTTCCACAATAACATAATAATAAGGCGAGCTCACACGCAATAATTCTTTGTGATTTTTCAAGATAACTGTTAGATGGTATTATAAATACATTGTATTTCCTTTTTCTCTTTTACCAGAGATTTTATTTTATTATGTATATTTTGTGATTATACAGATGCTAATTGCACAAATGGATTTTATATTTTTGTTTTTCTGGGTTTTTTTTGAGTTGGAATCTCACTCTGTAGCCCAGACTGAAGTGCAGTGGCCGTTCCCGGCCACTGCAGCCTCGACCTGCTGGGCTCCGGCGATCCTTCCGCCTCAGCCTTCCAAGTAGCCTGAATTACAGGCGTGCGCTACCACGCCCGGCTGATTTTTGATTTATTGTGGAGATGAGGTCTCGCCAAGTTACCCAGGCGGGTCTCGAACCCTCGGGCTCAGGCAATCCACTCGCCTCGGCCTCCCAAAGCGCGGGATTACAGGCTGAGCCACCGAGGCCGGCAGATGCACAAATGGATTTTAATCTGTTTTCTTTTCCTTCCTTCCTCCCTTCTTCCTTCCTTCTCTCTCTCTTTTCTTCCTTCTTTATCTCCTTTCCTCCTTTTGTATTTCCTTTGTTCTTTTATGTTTTCATTTCCCTTCTTCATTTCTTCCTTTCTATTTGTCTGTGCATCCATGAATTCATTTATCCATCCTCCTTTCTCATTCTATAAGTGAATCAAGGAGTAGCAAAGTGATTGAAATTTCCAGAACTTCTAAGTATCCTTCCCTCCAACAAAAGTGGTACTTCATGCATTAGCATTCTCACAGCTGCATTTAGGAATTGGCATATGAGCTAGCTTATTAGTTTAAACATCTCTTGTTGAGGGTGATTTGTAACTTTATTTAGAAAGGATTTTTGCTTTCTACTTCAAGCTCAAAGGTACTGCTTGCTCCCCACCACAGAGAATTTCTAACATTTTCAGAAAGCACTCCACTATGAATAAAAAATGAAACTATATGATAAATATGTGGACCTTGAAACCTTAAACACTGAGATGCTTATCTGATCTCAAATTATGCTTCAGTAGAATAACCTGGTTAACTTCCAAGGTTTGACACTGTTTCCAGTCAAGCTGGAATGTCTCTAAGGAATAACCACTTAGCTGTCATGTTGGCGCTATTCTTCAAAAAATCAAAATAGTACAAATGATAGAAATTTAAAACATTTTTAACATACACTTGTGGACATACATTTAAATGTGGGATTGAACTTAGATGTGAGGGAATTTAGTGGTATAATGGAGGATCTAATTTTCCGTTAGTGAGCTTGCATTGCTCTCTTTACACTCAAAATTTTAAAAAATTATTGCATTACATAGAATAATATTTTTAAACTTTTCTGAATTACATTTTCTTCCATGGTTTTTTTTTTTTTTGAGTTGGAGTCTCACTCTGTCGCCCAGACTGGAGTGCAGTGGCCACTCCCGGCCACCGCAGCCTCGACCTGCTGGGCTCCGGCAATCCTTCTGCCTCAGCCTTCCAAGTAGCTGGAACTACAGGTGCG
>CAUYQG010030970.1:0-27926 GCA_963574415.1 Tarsius wallacei | reverse complement strand
AAATGCACACATTTGTACAGTCCTGGATTTGTTAGGTCCCTCCACATATCCTATTTACCATGTATGAACTATCCGAATAGGCAAATTCATAGAGACAAAAAGCAGATGAGCAGTTGGCAAGGACTGGGGGTTAGAAGGACTGGGGAGTGACTGCTTAATAGGTATGAATTTCCTTTTGGGATGATGATGCTCTGGAACTAGATAGTGGTGACGCTTCCATGGCTTTATGAATGTACTAAATGCTACTGAATTGTACACTTTAAAATGGTGAGTTTTGTGTTGTATTTTACCACAATAACAGAAATAAGTACAAAGCAAATTCAGCAATAAGAACGGTAATTATTAACTCCAGGGAAAATAAGAGATTAGAGAAGTAGTTATGATATTAGTCCACTTACTTGGCTTATTTGTCTTTCATGAAACGATGACTATAGACTTAACCAAAAGCTGTGATATTCACATATTTAGAGGAACAGAGGTAAGAGAAGGCTTATGTTTGAGGAAGAGGTAATAAGAACGTTAGCCCACACCTAGCACATCAAGAAGTCAACAGACAACACATAAGTTGATGGACTGAAAAATAGCAGTATCATCTTATTTACAGAGGTAAATAAGAGAAGAGTAGAAAAGGTAAGGGTGGTTGCTCTGGCTGAGTGGGAATCAGGGTGGGCAGACTCGAAGGGAACATAAGCTGCTTGTTTTCATTATAAGCATTCTAGTTCCACTGGAATTTTTAATCGTGTACAAGAATTACTTTGATTTTTAGAATTACATCTTAAAATAAAAGGAAAGCAGAGGGAAACATTTGTAATCTAATTTTCTAAAGTTAAGGTTGAAAAACTTGGGTGGGATGTGGTGGCTCATGCCTGTGATGCCCACATTTTGGGAGGTCAAGGTGAGAGGACAGCCTGAGCCCAGGGGTTCGAACCAGCCTGGGCAACTTGGCCAGACCTCGTTTCTACAATAAATTAGAAAATTAGTCTGGTGTGGTGATGCACACCTGTAGTTCCAGCTACTTGGAAGGCTGAGGCAGATGGAGTGCCTGAGCCCAGCAGGTTGAGGCTGCAGTAGCTGTGACCATGTCACTCCAGCCTGGGCAACACAGTGAGACTCTGACTCAAAAAAGATTTTTAAGAGATCAATATATTCAATTATGTATAAAATTCATAACTTCAGTACATCAAAACGTATCAAGTTTCTGGGACTGAAGAATAGGAGGAGCCACCTGAATTCTCATCTCTTCACACATCCTCTTTAAAAACTTTTAAGACCAACAAACAACACAAATAAAACCAAATGTGAGCAGTTATGTGAAGGGAGTGGTACGTACAAAGAGGATGGAAATGGCAGAAATGGTCACCGCTACAAATATCTCCAGAGATCAGGTACATAAAATAACTAAGTACGTGCATCGAGCAAGATGTAAGATAATGAATGTATTGGGGATCGCACAAAGTAAAGAGCGTGTGCCTTATCTACAAATACCTAAAAGGTGCCAGGACAGAAAGAGCTGAGGAACACTAAATCCTCTCAGTCCCTTCAGCATTCCTGGGAGACAGAACGCCACAGAGAATGTTCTATGGCTGCAGAGCATGGGGAGAGGAGCCCTAATAGAGTAGGAAAGCAGAGAATATAATCGCATTCACTTTCCGCTGAGTAAACAACCTCCTCTCTGTTGAGGCCTTCATCAGGAAAGCCTGCCTCCCAGCATGGCAGCCAGAAGCCAGGTCTTTACCCCCATCCTATGGGACTACAAGAGCCTGTTTGCTGGGCTCAGCCAATTGAATGCTCTCTAAGAACAGTACAGCAAGATCCTTAGAAAATCAGGGTTTAAGCGGGGTGCAGTGGCTCATACCTGTAATCCCAGCACTTTGGAAGGCAGAGGTGAAGGACTGCTGAACTCAGGGGATCAAGACTAGCCTAAGCAACATGGCGAGACCTCGTCTCTACAAAATCAAAGAATTAGCTGGGCATGGTGGTGCATGCCTGTGGTTCTAGCTACAAAAATAGAAAAAAGAGTAGTGGTTACAAAGGGCTGGGAGAGGACAGGGGAGGGCATATGGGGAGTGACTGTTAATGGATATGAACTTTTTTGGGAGTCATAAAGATTATCTAAATTCATTATTATGGCTGTACACCTCTATGAATATACTAGAAATCAGTGAATTCATACTTTAAACGGCTGAATTATATCTCAATAAAGCTATTTTTAAAAAAGGTTGAGGGAAGGCTGAGGCAGAAGGATAACGTGAGCCCATCAGGTTGAGGCTGTGGTGCTGTGAGCGTGCCACTGCACTCCAGCCTGGACAACACAGTGAGACCCTAACTCAAAAAAAAAGAAAATCAGCTTTGCTGCCAGGGTAGAGCAAGCTTGCTAAACACAGTTCCCCAAGTCCACATGGAGGCTGGGAATTGCCAGCAGTAGTGGCTAGAACACAGGATTTAGGAGGTAGCAGCAGTCAAAAAATGCTCAAAATACCCAATAACAGGTAGCACAAGACTCCTCACACCTTCAAATATATGGCAATAAGACTTACTAACACACACTTTAACTTGTATGGTTAGAAATATTAATAAGTGACTTGTATTTGTTAAGTCAATAAAAAAAAGAACAATTTAAAAAAACTTTTTTTTGAGACAGGGTTTCACTGTCAACCAGTGCAGTGGCACAATCATGGCCCACCACAGCCTCAAACTCCTTGGCTCAAGTGATCCTCCTGCCTCAACCTCCCAAGTAGTTGGGATTATACCTGGCTAACTTTTGTTTGTTTTTTGTGGGGATGGGATTTCACTTTGTTGCCCAGGCTGGTCTCAAACTCCTGAGTTCAAGCAATTCTCCGGCTTCAGCCTCTCAAAGTGCTGGGATTACAAGCATGAGTCACCAAGCCTGGCCTAAAGGCAAAAATTTTAAATGAACATTATGACCAAAAAAGTGAGTCCTCGTTCTAAAAATATGTAGAAAAATTATGAATTCCTTGCAAAGAAAGCTTTCAGAATCAGTTTTACCCAAAATTGATACCTAAGGCTAGTGCTCTCACCTACCCTCGCCCCTGAGCTCTTCCTGCCTATCTCCTCTCAGTAGTTAGATCATTAGTATTTCACTTGATTCATATATCCAATTTGACAACAGCATGTCTAGTGAAACATGATTCATAGCTGGCCATGGGACACATTATGAATCCCTTTCCTTCCATGGTACATTTATTCTTTAGTTTTTCATTGCTTGCATTTTTGGGTCATAATCCCACCTTAAACTTTGCCAGTTGTTCAAATCGCTCCACATCCGGATGCACTAGGTTGCCTGCAAATGCTGTCTTCTTCAAAGGCTTTTGCCCTCGGCCAGCCTGGCAGGAGTAGAGGGGGTGGTGGCTGCCATGCAGAGGGGGAGAAGAGACTGCCAGGAGGACAGAATAGCAGGAGTCTCTGATCTGGACCTGCCCAAAGGCTCCTAGGCAGCTCTCAATGAGAAAGGGCAGACTCTCAGCACTGAGAAAGTAAGCTTTCCGGCCAGGCATGGTGGCTCACACCTATAATCCCAGCACTTTGGGAGGTCGAGGTGAGAGGACTGCCTGAGTCCACGGGTTCAAGACCAGCCTGAGCAATTTGGTGAGACCTCATCTGTACAATAAATCAAAAAAATTAGCAGAGCCGGGCTCGGTGGCTCAGCCTGTAATCCCGCACCTTTGGGAGACTGAGGTGAGTGGATTGCCTGAGCCCGTGGGTTTGAGACCCGCCTGGGCAACTTGGCAAGACTTCATCTCTACAATAAAATCAAAAATTAGCCGGGTGTGGTAGCGCATGCCTGTAGTTCCAGCTACTTGGAAAGCTGAGGCAGAAGAATCGCTGGAGCCCAGGAGGTCGAGGCTGCGGTGGCCGGGAGCGGCCACTGCACTCCAGACTGGGTGACAGAATGAGACTCCAACTCAAAAAAAAAAAAAAGAAATTAGCCGGGCATGGTGGTATATGCCTATAGTTCCAACTACTTGGAAGGCTAAGGTAGAAGGATTGCCTGAGTCCAGCAGGATGAGGCTGCAGAGACCAGGAGCAGGCCATTGCACTCTAGCCCAGGTGACAGTGAGACGCCAACTCAAAAAAAAAAAAAATTAAGCCTTCCTCAGCTCTCTGTGAGCACATGCTGCCACACACAGAGAGGACAAATCCAAGGGCAACTGCAGAAGCCTAACCACTAAAGAAAATGGTCTAAAGTTGCATACAAAATCCAGATGTGTTTTCTTCTTTTTTTTTTTTGAGTCAGTTTCACTCTGTCACCCAGGCTGGACGGCAGTGGTACACTCCAGGCTACTGCAGCCTCGACCTGCTGGGCTCAGGTGATCCTTCCACCTCAGGCTTCCAAGTAGGTGGAATTACAGGCACACGCCACCACGCCCAGCTTATTTTTTTATTTTTTGTAGAGATGAGGTCTTGCCAAGTTGTCCAGGCTGGTCTCCTCTAACCTCGGCCTCCCAAAGTGCTGGGAGTATAGGTGTGAGCCACCACGCCAGATGTGCTTTCAACAGAATTCTGCGAAGGCAGTTTTGGCCTCAGAGTCTTCAGCAGTTGGCAGGCTCTAGGACCGGAGCAAAATCTATGCCTACTGGGCATGGTAGCTCATGTGTGTAACCTCCAAACTTTGAGAGGCCAATGTGAAAAGGATCACTTGAGGTCAGCTGTTCAAGACCAGCCTGGACAGACAACATAGCAAGACCGTTTCTACAAAAAAATTTTAAAACTAAAAAAATGCAAAATCTATGTCTACCCTGCAAATCTCTTCCAAGTTGACACAGCCATCATGAGCAAGAGCCATAACTGATGGTGAATGCCTATTGTCATTCTAAACACGGCAAGTTTTTCCACACAAATATTGTGCTACAATTCTTGGTATATAAGGGCCACATCTCCCTTCAATCACATGTCCAGTACATGCCAGGGTGGGTAACATAAATCAGTACTCACCACAGGAATTCTCTTGCTCAGGAGACACCTGCATCTGCTGCAAAGACTTCTACTTTCTTCTTTAGTCTGCTCTGTATTTTCCCTCATATTCCTATCCTGGCATGTTCTGTCTTTTGTAATTATAAAATAATCATTAACTTTAAAAAACCACGTACAACTAGTGATGTAAAAATCCATCCAACCCATCTTTTAGTAAATATGACTACGTTGTGATAATTTTATTTTGATTTTTTAAAATGAGTCAGGACTTTGGGGTCATAGGGGATTAGTCACTGTTATATTTCAAAATAATGCATTTATTCAAGGCACATTTTAATTTTCTTTGTCTTCTTCAGAAGCAGCTGCAAGAATGCCTAAAATCCAGTAATGTCCACCTAAAACACCTTTACTGGAATTTGATTCCTTGGGCCAGAGGAAGGTCCTTACTGTAGTTGATCGTGCTATGGGAAAAAAAAGGAACAAAAGTAAATGAATGATACACAGTATCATTTAAAAATGTAGACCTATATATATTAACGTGTCCAAGTTGCAAGTTGGTGAAAAAAAATTTAAGCTACAAGACAACGTTAGTATGAATCCAGTATTATAAAATAAAGAAAAAGAGAAACACAAAAATCTGGAAAGACGCTATGTTATTCACAGTTTTTCTTTTGAACAGGGCACAAGAATATGCGAGCTGTAACTTTCTTATTTATATCTGTAAATAACTTGTACTAAATTATTAGGGAAAACATAGATATTTTGATAGAAGCAAGAAAATATAATAACTTAGAAATAAAAGCTTCCTTATTAACAAGTCACCTGGTCATCATTGGTTTTTCTCGTGAGAGGAAAAGCATCCTCAACTAAATGGGTTCCAGAAAAATCACAACTAAGCATGTTTGCCCCTCTGGTTCTCAAACGCACAAGACAAGTAACCAGGACATGGTGACCTCAAATAACAGGAAGCCGGCAAAGAGAATGAACACCCCAGGCTAAAAGCACCTCAGAAACTCCTGAGAGGAACACAGTGGCAGAGGCTCTAAGGAAGCAAGGCTGACAACTCACTGAGTCTCCAGAGCTAGTGACAGGAGCCAATGGGATTGGGACGGGTATCTCTTGGTTCCTCACCCAGGGTTCTTTCTACAACACAACACCCCCACACACCTAGATACGTTGTTTTATTGCGTTTGGATAAAAGCTATTTCTACCTAAGGGTAGAGGGAGACAAAATAAAAGAAACAAGTCCTAGACAAAACCTCCCAGTAGCAGACTCTCTAGCCAGCTACACACATGCTGGGTGAAGGAGCTCCTTCACTTCCAAGGATCATGCTTGCTATTCAAGAGCTGGTAGCTCCCAGCTTGCCAGCCAGGCCTGTAGGCCCCTCCCTGCCTCTGTTGTCTACTGCTTCTGTGATCTGTAAGGATAGTGACTGCATTCAACAAGAAAGTGAAAAGGACAGCTCTTTCTGCATTCTTCAGCTGGTTGACCCTCACATATCCTGCTCTTATGCTATCTCCTGGATAGAAACCACCACCAAGATAAGATGGTTTCCTAGCTGCGGCCTTGACACTAGCTGAAGCTGGGCAAGAAGGCTAGAAAAATAAGAATACAAAACAGATTCTCTGAGACAGCTGTGAAACACTGGAAAAACAAAATCAAGTGGAAGTGCACAAAGACAGCACAGACAGTAGAAGCACGTAAAAGCAGCTTGAAGCCCAAACCATCTCCCCAAAGCCCTTTCTTACCAAGTAGATCTTCTCATATACTGTTTCCAGGCATCACTGCCAGACTCCCTGCCACCACCAGTGTGTTTTTCTCCTCCTAGAGAAATACAAAATACTCTCACATCTTTCGAACAGTTTCTGTATGGGTTCCCACTCAGTGTCACTGAAATTAAGACAGCAAAAGGAGAACAAAGCTACCTGACCAGTTACTTCACATTCAGCCACAGTATCTCCTCCACAAATAAATAAAAGGCAGAAACCAAAACAGAACTAAGAGGGAAAATAAAATAGAAAGAACTAAGAGGAAATAGAGGGATATCAGGAAGAAGCCCTTTTAAAAAAATACAGTTAGACTAAGGTAATTAAAGTAGAAATCAGGCCAGGTGTAGTGGCTCAACACTTGAAATCCCAGCACTCTGGGAGGGTGAGGCAGGAGCATTGCTTGAGCCTAGAAGCTTGAGACCAGCCTAAGCAACATAGCAAGACCTCGTCTCTACAAAAAAACAAAGTCAAAAAATTTGCTGGGTGTGTTGGCACGTACCTGTAGTCCCAGCTACTTGGGCAGCTAAGGGAGAAGGATCACCTGAGCCCAGGAGGTCATGAACTATAATCATGCCACTGCCCTATTATCTGGGTGACAGAGTGAGTTCCAACTCAAAAAAAAAAAAAAAAAAGGCAGAAACCTCTAGTCAGTGGAAATATAATTTTTTTCTCTTTTATGCTCATCTAAATATTCTAATATTTTACTATGTATATTGCTTTTATAATAAAATATCTTTAAATGCTATCTTTAAAAGAGGTAATGAGAAGATAAGGATTCTATAAAACAAGAAAAGGGTACTATTTAAAAATGTGCCATCAAAGTACAAGAAATAAGTCTTGGTGTTGTTTTTAGTAAAAGCAGAGAGGAAACACTTAAGATTACAGAAAAAAAATTGAGAAAATCTACCATGTTAAAAAAAAAAAGACTAAAGAGATGGAAAATAGAAGAAAAAAGACAGCAAAATTAGATAATCAATTCAAGAGGCTACATTCAAACGACAGGAGCACTAGAAATTTAAATGGAGAAAATAGAAGAAAATCATCAAAGAAATACCACCAAGTAAAAGAAAACCAGTAAAAACTTTCTAGAACGGAAAACTATGAGTCCCAATATCCTAATAAGGCCAAACACTGCCTACTGATGGTCAGACAAAAAATATTTAAACAGATCTCCATTAAGATATATTATTAATAAATTTCAGAATGTCAGACATAAATAGTAGACCCAGAACTTTCTGAAAGTAGAGAAAAAAAGAATCAGAAATCAAAATGGATAGACCTTGCAACTGCAGTACTAAAAACCAGAAGACAAATGAGTAATGGCTACAAAATTCTGAAAACAAATTATCACAAACTACGCAGAAAAAGCACAGAAGGTATAGTATGTCCTAATTTAATGTCATTGATAGGTTATCTGAGACTACAACTTGAGGTGGTGTACAGTCTAAAGCTCATGCCTGCAATCCCAGCACTTTGGGAGGCCAAGGAGGAATGATTACTTCAGGCCAGGAGTTTGAGACCATCCTGGGCAACATAGTGAAACTCTTCTCTTCAAAAGAGAAAAAAGGCCGGGCTCAGTGGCTCAGCCTGTAATCCCACGCTTTGGGAGGCTGAGGTGAGTGAATTGCCTGAGCTTGCGGGTTCAAGACCCGCCTGGGCAACTTGGCAAGACCTCATCTCTACAATAAATCAAAAAAATTAGCCAGGCATGGTAGCGCGCGCCTGTAGTTCCAGCTATTTGGAAGGCTGAGGTGGAAGGATCGCCGGAGCCCAGCAGGTCGAGGCTGCGGTGGCTGGGAGCAGCTACTGCACTCCAGTCTGGGTGACTGAGTGAAACTCCAACTCAAAAAAAAAAAAAAAAAAAAGAAAAAGAGAGAGAAAAAAAGAAACTACGACTTTAAGTGTAACATTGCAAAAGAAAACAAAACAACCCCACAATTTTACCATAGGCTAATTGATATAAACAACAAGAGTTAAGTTACTACACCATATGTCTGGTCTCAAAAACATCACATCACTAAAAAAGACCTCAAACACTTCCACTATTAAACATTGAAATAAATGTGATCTATACATACATTTAAGGGAAAAAAAACCAAATAAGATAACTATTTACCTAATCAGTGAGTGATAGTAGTCATAGTGGTGGTGGGTTAAAAGAAGGAATAAATATTTGCAGAACAAAAATTTTAAGGAGTACCTCCCACCACCACACAGTTCAAAAACAAATAGCAACAAATATGGTGGTTTCACTGGGTGCTTTCAAACAGTGTTTATTGTTGTGTATTTGTATGATTACTGTATACTTAACACATTTTTATTTTACAATAACTTGCACTCATTTAGTCATTCCTTTTCCAACCTGCTTATTCTAGTTCCAAATTACAAGTGACTGGAGACTATCTTAGAAGCTCAGGGATCAAGGTGAAAACCAAACCTGTATAGGACACCATTCCATCTCAGGGCACACTCACACCCACCCACACGCACACAGACTGGGACCATATGGACACATCATTCACCTAATGTGCACAGCTTAGGGATGTGGGATCTGGAAAACCTGGAAAAAAGCTGACACAGACATGGAAAAAATATACAAACTCCACACAGACAGTGGCCCCCACTGGGAATCGATTTTTTTTATTTTTTCTCATCTACATTATAACAAAACCACATCATTCAAGGACCTGTTGCATGTCTTGCAAATCTGCTGGCATCTGGAAACTTGGCTGGTAAACAGCTTCCTAAACGAATATAAAACTTTCCTTAAATGATAAAAGTAGCTCACTGAGGCTAAACTGTGTTTGTATAAACAATGTGGTTTAATACCTGCTTAATGCTAGCTTTCCTTCTAGGAGTCTGGAATTTTAGCATGTGCTCAGCAGAGGGTGCTTATACGACTAGTCCCCAGTAAAAGTCTTGGGCACCAAGTTCTAATGAGTTTTGATGGTAGACAACATTTCACACATGGTGTCACAACTCATTGCTGGAAGGACAAGGCACATCTTGTATGACTCCACTGAAAGAAGACTCTTGGAAGACTGCCTGGTTTCCTTTGGACATCACCCCAGGCAATTATGTCATATCACACACTAGGAAGAGATAGGGAAAGGGAAGGAAAGTCTAGAAGGGTTGATCTATCAAAATAGAGAAAATGCCTAAAGTTGTCAAAGAGATAGCAGTTAAAGCACACTATTCAGAAAAAAACTAAGATAAACTAAAGGCAAATACTTTTTTATTTTTGTAAGAAAAATCTCAAAATAGACTCTGAAAAGGAGGAGGAGGAAAGCATGAGCAGAACTGCTTTTCTCATCATAAGACTTTTTTAATCCCAGCACTTTGGGAGGTCGAGGCAGGAGGATTTTTTTTTTTTTTTGAGTCAGAGTCTCTCTCTGTTGCCTAGGCTGGAGTGCAGTGACATGCTCATGACCACCCCAGCATCGACCTGCTGGGCTCATGCGATCCTTCCGCCTCAGCCTTCCAAGTAGCTGGAACTACTGATGCGTGCTACCATGCCCGGCTAATTTTTTGATATATTGTGACAGAGATGAGGTCTCACCGAGTTGTCCAGGCTGGTCTTGAACCCCTGGGCTCCAGCAATCCTCTTGCCTCGGCCTCCAAAAGTGCTGGGATTACAGGCTTAAGCCACCGTGCCCAGCCGAAAAGGGGACTCTTAAAGGGAGTGTACATCTTTCTGGTGATGCATGGAGAAGCAATCAAGGTGTGACACCCAGGAGACTTGGATCAGTCTCTCAAGGAATGTGGAACCAACCCTTCCCAAGCAAACAGCATATGAAGAAGTATAGAGAAAGAGAGATAAAATACAGGTTCCAGTGAGCCCCACACCCCTGCCCTGCCCTAGCTAGTCTACAGAGCACAATGGGGTCAGTGAGGAGCTGGTTGGTTCTCACAGTAAACAGCCAGTGAGGCTGGTGCTTTTTATCAATGCAAAAAGAACTCAGACGCTTCCTGCTATTTAAACAAGGTCCATTTTTCTTTCAAAGAACAGGAAAAGCCACAAGAGATTCCCACAGCGCCAGCAATAAGCCTTCTACTCTGGTACTGGGAAATTAGGAGCTAGAATGAAGAAGGAAGAAGAAAGAAATAGGGTGCTATCTTGCTTTTTTCATGACCTGTGCTCATGTCCTGCCTGGGTTTCTATGATTTCTATATTGGCTTGCTTTACATTTAGGTTTCCCCCAATTGTCAAACAATATACCTATACCTACTGCTTTCACATGTTCTAAGTCAGCTATAAGGCCACTGCAATATTTCTTTCACATACCCCAAAAAAACCTTCTAGCTGGAAGCACTCCCAAAGCTACTAACAGGCTTACACAAACCCCTTGATACTTGACAAAATTAATGTTAAATGGAAAAACCAGGCCTTAGACACTGGAATCCAGTTATCTCTTAGAAACAGTAGATGCTCTCTTTTGAATGTTTAGCTCTAGTTTACTTCCATTACATGCCAATAAGATGAATACAATCAAGATATCAGAGAATTTGGACAACCAAAACTAACACTGTAGCTCCAAGCTACCACTGCAGTTTGCCAGCAGGTGTAAACAAAAAACATAAGCCTGAACCCTCTGTGTTCAGTTTCCTTAAAAGCAGTCTCACTAAAGCAAAGATGAAAACCTAGTTTCCTTTCAACCCTCAACCTTGACCCTAGGGGGTCTGGGAATCTGCTAGCATTTTGGCACAAAATGTACTGTTTTTCCTCTTGTTATCATTCAGATCTCTAGTGCTTCATGCAGGACACTGTTTATGCTACTTAAACTAGGCTTTCTGTGAGTGACGACATTCTCATTCATTCTACTGGCAATGGCACAAGACAACTGCACCCTTTTGACCTGGAGCCTTTCTATCAATTTTATTTCTACCTCTTTTTTTTTTCTTTAAAGTGTGGCATTTCTTTCTCAGCTTTAAGCTTACCAAAGAAGAATATTTAAGCATAAACCTAAAAACATTTATCATTCAAGTCACAAATTACTAGTATTCTCACCTATAAATTACTAAGGGCAAAAGATAGGAGAGAAACCTTAAGAACACTGAATTCCAAATATCTGAAAACACCACGTGAATTATCTCCCTGGTTCTCCCCTCATCAAAGCTGGGAACATATTCCAAGAGAATGGAGAACTCACCTGGAATCCTGATGAAAGACCAGCCATTCTGAGGCCTGATGCTCCACAGTCCTCCAGTTGGCTCTGGGAAGAACTGGGATCGTCGATTTAGCCAGTCCGCAGCCAGTTCAGGGGCCCCATTCAACAAACACTGCTTGGCTACCAGACTCCCTCCTTCCTTCAGAACTCGCCGCTCATATTCTGCACTTCGGTCATTGCAGTAAGAATCCAATGGCACTGCGGTAACCTGCAGTGAAAGATTCATGTGAGATGGCTTCACACTGTCCACATATACTAAGCCTTTTGGGAACCTCAACTTTGAAATCAGATTTATGTGGAAGTTCTTAAGCTAGTGAAATAGCTTAATACCCTGTTCTGACAAACTAAGCTGTTACTAATGAAGGACTTAGCAAGCTTTGTAAAGGCCAAGAGTTTAACACGAACCTGCAAACAAACTAAAGATCCACAGAGAGCTGGAGTTTGCAGATAAACCAGGATACCAGGACAGCAAAAATTCGATTATATTCTTACATATACAATCACTTTGTCACTTCTCTCATTGCTAGATACTGTTCTTGGCAAAGTTCTATTAGTTCTTTCATGTTGTCTAGCTAGGTTCAGCTCCCAAAGGAGTCAATTTAGAAACAGAGGTTTTATCCTTCTTCAGCAATCTGGGTCTGTTCCCACTCTAATAAGCAGCTCCCCAAAAAGGGAGCTGAACCTAGTTAGACAACATGAAAGAACTAAAGAATATTGGCTTGGCACATGTGAAACTATCTTTAATGTTTTGTAGCAAGTTCCCAAGTTTATCAACATTTCTTTCTCCCTTTCCCTGAACAAGTTGCTGACTAACAAATCTAATGGAAGATAAGAGCAACTTTCTTTTAGGCTGTAAGCTGGGGAAGGGGGAATAGAGAGGGAAGGGGACAGGAGGGAAGCAATTGCCAGAGAGTAGCAGATTCATTTCCTGGCCAGGGCAAAGGCTATGCACAAATTCTTATCATACCACAGGTACAACCCAACAACGCTTAGATGCTGCCCTCTCAATGGAGTAGAGTGCTTATGCCAATTTAGAAACAGAGGTTTTATCCTTCTTCAGCAATCTGGGTCTACTCCCACTCTAATAAGCAGCTGTGTATTCAGATAGCTGTAAAATCAACCGATGAGGTGCCTGTTGAAGATGACAAGACTATCTTTTGTTAAAATGTGAAGGCTATGATTACCTGCCAAGCCCAGGATAATAAAAATACTAAAAGCCCATTATAGGTTGAAATTCAAAATGCTTTAAAAATCCAAAACTTTGGGAAACTATATCATGCTCAAAGGAAATGCTCACTAGAGCATTTGGTTTTTTGGTTAATGGATACTCAACCTGTATAAGCAGAATTGCTCAGAAGAACCCTAGAGCTAGACTAAGAGATGAGGAGAAACAGGTGTAAGGAGCAAGGGCCCAGGTCTGGGAGGGATCAGAACATAAAACGCTGGCTATATCTTGTTAGGCTGTTCTATTATTTCATAAAAGTTACATCATCCAGAAAATTCTATCTTGCTATTAATTTTTCTATTTTTCTATCAATCAATCTTTAGTGAAATGGTTGTTATGTTTTGGTAAGCATAAGGACCTCCTTGAAAGCAGATCAGGTTGGGTGCAGTGGCTCAGCCTATAATCCCAGCACTTTGGGAGGCTGAGGTGAGAGGAATGCCTGAGCCTGGGGGTTCGAGACTAGCCTGGGCAACTTGCTGAGACCTCGTCTCTACAGTAAATCACAAAAATTAGCCAGGTGTCGTGGCGTGCACCTGTTTTTCCAGCTACTTGGAAGGCTGCAGCAGAAGGATCGTATGAGTCCAGTAGGTCAAGGCTGAGGTGACCATGAGCAGTGTGCCACTGCACTCCAGCCTGGGCGACAGAGTGAGACTCCAATTCAAAAAAAAAAGCAGATCAAAAGTGTACACTTTTATCCAGAAAGACTGAAGGAGGGGCTGACAGATCTGTTTTTAACAAGCAACCCAGCATCTTAAGTCAAGCCTTGAGAAACAGTGACTTGGGGCATATAATAGTCAGTTAGCTGACCATGAGACTACAGGTGCCTCTGCTAGGACCCAGAGGGTACACTAAGGTCACAGAAAGAGTATCATTTACCAGTAAGCAGAGAATAAACCTCTCTGGTTTGCAGATGAAACAACTGAGATTGCTAGGGAGCAGTGCCATCTATGGTCCACATGCAAAACTACAGAGAATCATAGTAAATTAGTTCCAAGACCCACACAAGCTCACCACAAAAATAGTTTATCCAGACATTAGGAGTTCATATCACCTTTATCTCTCCGGAAGGAGTTTGTTTTCTTGCTTCTACCTTATTCATTTTGCCCACTGACATTTGAGCATAAGCAAATAAAACTGAAATACAAAGCAGGTGGATAAAAATTTGATCTCTCTCTGGCTTGCCCTAGCAGTTCCCCAGCAGTTCCTGGGTCAGAGCAGACATCTCCCATGTAGGATGTATACCCTAGGTCTTCAAAATTAATAGCAGCTATATATTTCCATTAAAAAATGGTTAAATAAATAGTGGTCTGGATAACAGAAGTATGGCCAGTTCTATATATCTCAAACAGCATGTATACTCTTCCATAAGTAAAGCATACTTAGTCTTTTCCAACGAGACTCCTACTGACCAATTTTATACTAAAAAATCATTGCTTTAATTTTTTTTTTTTTTTTTTGGTAGAAAACCAAAGCTTACACTGATATTATACATAAAAGATTTTGGGTCATAGTCTCAAGATGAAAAGTCAAAAGCTAGAAACTCAGCATGAAGGAAAAGAGGAAAAACACTGACACAAGAAGAATGGTCTTTCTGCCTGGGACTCATTTCTAGGCACTCTTATAGTTCAAAAGCAAAAGAACATTTTTCCTGTTATAAACTTTCAACCATTTTTCAATTTCATTTTTGAAATATATTTTGAAAACATACTTCCAAGTCCAGGGTTGAACACCAGGGTTGCAATACACAGTTCTTAGTGAAATATTTTTCAATGTTTGGTAAGTTTCTTTGACCAGAAGCCCTGGATCATGATATATGCAGAATCATGCAACATCATGTTTTAAGTACATAAGCAATGTACTCATGAGGTGCACAAGAGGGCATAAAAGTCCAATTCTTCTTAGAATAAATCCTGCTTTCCAAGTCAGTTCTATCCTACACAGCCTCTGCACACTCTGCTAACCCCAAATGCCCTTTGTATTGATCAGAAGCAAGGGGAGACGAAGCATGACATACCATTCTTCCCTCCCCACAAAAAATGCATACTGTCTCTAGTCCCAAGTGCGCTAACCCATTTCTTGCTTCATTAACCTCTGAAACTATAGTACCTTCAGGGCATGCCTCCTCAAGCATTCAGCGCGTCCTTCCTGAGGACATGTATGTTCCTGCTCTTAGCTCTAGGAAGCGTAACTGCTCCAAGCGCTACAATATTTTGGCAAGATGAATTCCCAGGGTCTTAGTTTATTAACCCTGTAGAATTATTTCCTTAGCTAATGATAAAACAGTTCCTATATGAGGGGGGACCCAAATAAACTCAAAATGATCTTTTAGAAGGCAGGCCCTTATAGATACAGGCTTCCCCCCCTAGGTAAGTGTTCAAGGAACCCACTGGCATCAATGTACAGCTGGCACTGTTGTGAGAGGGCTGTGTTTAATTTCAGTGAATTATTTTGAGGCCAACAGGTGGCTGGTTTTTCCACCATGACAGCACAACTGCCAACACCACATTGAGTGCTCAGCAGTTTTTGACAAAAACGGCATGACTCCTGTGCCCCACCCTCCCTATTCACCTAATCTCATCCCAAGTGACTTTTTTTTTGTTTGTTTCCCCCAATGAAAAAGTCCTCCATGGGAAATGTTTCGCTGACGTGGAAGAGGTGAAACAAAAAACAGCAGAAGCACTAAAAGGCATCAAAATTGACGAGTTCAAAAACTGTTTTAAGCAGTGGAAAAAGCATCTTGATAGGTGTACTGCATCAAACGTTGAGTACTTTGAAGGTGACTGAAGTTTAAACATGTAAGAATAAATACACGCCAAGCCTGGTGGCTCAGCCTGTAACCCTAGCGCTTTGGGAGCTGGAGGTGAGTGGATTGCCTGAGCCCACAGGTTCAAGACCAGCCCGGACAACTTGGCGAGACCTCATCTCTACAATAAGTAAAAAAAAAAAAAAAAAAAAAAAAAAAAAAAAAATTTAGCCACTGCACTCCAGCTTGGGCGACAGAGTGAGATTTCGACTCAAAAAAAAGAGTAAATACAATGTTTTATATACATTCCTATTTTTTGGGGGGGGGTGTCCTCTCGTAACTCCTTCCATAGTGAGATACTTCTTCCTGACCTGATTCTAAAGTTTTCATAGCATATACCAGAAAAACTGATTTGTCTTGACTTGAGGCCAAAGTTGAAGCTGAGACAAAAAGACATCAGTTTTTCTCTCCTCACCACAGATGTATTAGAAATCAATATAAGCTCATTAAGGTATCTCACGAAATGTTGCCTTACTCACTGACCTGCATCCCCAGGACTGATCTGAAAGGTCTGTGTGTATGAAATATTCAGAGATGTCCAAACTCTTCTTCCTATTCTAACAATCATGGTGTGTACTTATTCCCATTTTCAGGTTTAGCACATGCTATGTGAAGAAACTCTACCAACAATTAAGAGGAAAAAAGTCGAGTAGGAACAGAGGGTGCTTGAGAGCATTTATTGTGCCTTAGGGAAACAGCAGCACCAGGCATGATAGTACAGATTTCTGGCTCCTCTGAAAACAATATTGAAGTAGTACAGTGGGTGCAAGCACGTGTAAAGAGGGTGGGGTTGTTCTTGAGAATAGCTGGCTATAGAGATTTGGGGACCTCCAAGTGGTAACAAATATAGAATTTTTATGTAAATAAATGTGATTGTAGGCCAAGATAGCTCACTTTATTTTTTTTATTTTTTTATTTTTGAGTTGGAGTCTTACTCTGTCGCCAGGCTAGAGTGCAGTGGTATGCTCCCAGGCACTACAGCCTCGACCTGCTGGGCTCAGGTGATCCTTCCGCCTCAGTCTTCCAAATAGCTGGAACTACAGTGCGCACTACCATGCCCAGCTAATTTTTTGATTTATTGTAGAGATGAGGTCTCACTATGTTGCCCAGGCTGGTCTTGAATCAGCAGGCTCAGGCAATCCTCTCATCTCGGCCTCCCAAAGTACTGGGATTACAGGCTTAAGTCACCATGCCTGGCCGATAGCTCACTTTATATCGACTATATAAAACACTGGAAACATGAGAAGTAAAAAAGACTTCATATCCATCTCTCAGAAATCTAAACTTCCACATATTAGGTATCTTGGTATACACCCATTAGACTAAGAGAACAAAATCAACCATGCAACCACGAAGGTTGAAGGCTGCCTTCTATGGAAGTACCCGGCTTTAGGTGATTTCTAGAAAAAGTGCAATTTCTCTGCATCTATTTAAGCTTCTAAGACCAAAAATACTTTGGAAGAGTATGATAAATATAAGAACCAAATGCTTTCTGGATAGCCAATACAAGCCAAACAAAGCTGATAGTGCCAAGGGAATTAAATTCATATAGCACAGGACCAGCAGAAAGAAATCAAAAAAGACAGGAGTCCATAAGACTTAATACCTCACTTCCATACATCATCTTTCTTTGGATCCTCTGTCAGTTTCTGTCTTTTGATAAACTTAATAAAGGATGCAATCTGATAAAAAATAATGGTAAAAAAAACAAAATTTCCGGCCAAGCTTTGTGGCTCAGCCTGTAATCCCTGCACTTTGGGAGGCCGAGGCGAGTGGACTGCCTGAGCCAGTGGGATCGAAACCAGCCCAGGCAACTTGGCGAGACCTTGTCTCTACAATAAAATAAAAAATAGCCAGGCATGGTAGCGTGCATCTATAGTTCCAGCTACTTGGAAAGCTGAGGCGGAAGGATTGCTGGGGCCCAGAAGGTCAACGCTGGGGTGGCCGTGAGTGTGTGTGCCACTGCACTCCAGCCTCAGTGAAGGAGTGAGACTCAAAAAAAAAAAAAAAAAAAAAATTCCAAGAAGACTGAAAAGGCTCCTTCTTCTTTGAATAGAACTGTGAAAACAATAGACTTGCTAGGATGAGTGGAGAAACAAGACAAAAACAAAGAAGGGTAAGAAATGTCAACCTCTTAGAGCTTCCTGGCTAACTGAAAGTTGCCTCTTAGAGCAAAAGGAAACAAGCTGGGAAGACAGAAATTTGTTCTTTCCTCTAACTACAGAATTTGGCCACATCTCTATACTCTCCCTTCACAAACTTCTTCATGAATATAAGAAGAGATCTTTTGCCTGGCTCTGATGAATAAGGATAGTAAATAGGGTGGAGGTGTAAGCAAAGTAAACAGCCCCAGTGTGCCAATGAGAGCCCTTGCAGCAATGCCTGTCAGAAACAAGCATTGAGAAACAGGGTATTGGGAAGAAACCAGACAGCTGCTTTCTTCCCAATTGAAACTGCAATAAAAACTACCCCCAATCTGTAAATAAGAGTACATCTGCTGAATGACAAATAAGATGTAATAGTCACTTTTCAGACAGAACAGGCCTATAAACTAAAGTCCAGGCCAGGCTGCTTAGGAAAGCAAGAAAACACCAGCCTGAGAACTTTCTTGATGCTGGAGTATTGTTATGTTTCCTTTTGCTATCTGGAGAATGCACTGAGGTGATAAGGCCAGATCAAATCTTCCCCCCAATTTAGCCCCCTCCTATGAAAACTCTTAAAAACCTCAATGCAGATGACAATTGGCTCCCTCTTCCCTGACCCTGCTGTTGGGTGATAATCTATCTGACAGATGGCTTATTCGCATTGTAGTTTAGAGTTCCAGACTAAATGAGTGGAAAAAGCGATCCACCATACAAACTATTCCCAAATCAACAATTCAAAGTGAGAAAGTGCTATCTTGGGAAGGCCAGACCATGGATACCCTTTTTTAAATACTAGAATTTACGTTTCTTTTTTTTTTTTTTTTTTTTGAGTTGGAGTCTCACTCTGTCACCCAGACTGGAGTGCAGTGGTCGTTCCCGGCCACTGCAGCCTCGACCTGCTGGGCTCCAGCAATCCTTCCGCCTCAGCCTTCCAAGTAGCTGGAACTACAGGCACGCGCTACCACGCCCGGCTCATTTTTTATCTATTGCAGAGACGAGGTCTCGCCAAGTTGCCCAGGCGGGTCTCGAACCCGCGGGCTCAGGCAATCCACTCACCTCAGCCTCCTAAAGCGCAGGATTACATGTTGAGCCACCAAGCCCGGCTACAATCATTTGTTTATTTTATTTTTTATTTTTTTTAGAGACAGGGTCTTTGTTACCCAGGTTGGGGTACAGTGGCATAATCACAGCTCACTGCAGCCTCAAAATCCTGGGGTCAAGGGAATCTCCCCCCACCACCTCAGTCTACCAAGTAGCTAGACCTAGAAGCCTACACTACCACAGTTGGCTAACTTTTTCATTTTGTCTGTAGAGACGAGTCTATGTTGCCCAGGTTGGTCTTGAACTCCTGGCCTCAAGCGATTCTCCTACCTTGGCCTCCCAAAATGCTAAGATTCCAGTCACAAGCTGTTGCACTCAGCAGTCATTTATTTATTATCTTGCATTAGAAAGTAAGCTATTGTTTTATCCCATATCTCAGAACAATGTCTGGTATATAGCAAGCACCCAAATATTTTGTTGAATTAATAAGAAAACTATCAAAGATTTTTTAATTTTTTTGAGTTGGTGTCTCACTCTGTCACCCAGACTGAAGTGCAGTGGCCCCTCCTGGCCACCGCAGCCTCAACCTGCTGGGCTCCAGCGATCCTTCCGCCCCAGCCTTCCAAGTAGCTGGAACTATAGGCACGTGCTACCACGCCCGGCTCATTTTTGATTTATTGCAGAGACGAGGTCTCACCAAGTTGCCCAGGCGGGTCTTGAACCCGCGGGCTCAGGCAATCCACTCACCTCAGCCTCCCAAAGACGCAGGATTACAGGCTGAGCCACTGAGCCCAGCTAGAATTTATGTTTCTTAAAGTCCAAATAGCTTAAAACAGTCCTGTTTAAGAAATGGATCCCATGAAAATTGTTTTACTTCTTCTAGTATCATCTATTTCATCTCTTCCCTTCTGTGGCACTTACTCGTGGACTGGCGACACACAAAAAAGATGGCAGCTCAGTGAGCAGGCAGCAACGAAGCGAGGAGGTAGCTGATCTCCGCTGATGGACAAACTGGTCTGAGTAGCCACTCACTGCTTTACAGTGACTGCTGAAAACAAGAGACTACAAAACAAAAATGCAAATTAATGCCAATGACAGCTATGTTTAATGTAAGCAAAATGGAAAAAATATCACATATATGACTTAACAGAACTTTATTCTTAGCAAATACTATTAATTCCAATAAACAATAACCACAAATTAGAATCAAGCATATAATCACAGTCCAAGACCATATTAATTGCAAAACATGCTTATATTAATGTACCCTAAGCAACTGTCATTCCTAATTCTACCTTTTCTGAAAGAAATACCGAGAACCATATATAGGCACAGAAAAACTTCAATAGACAAAACACTGTGTGTGAACATGGGGAGCTTGGTTCATCTGTTACACTGTGAATACAAACTCATGCTTTGAGTTAAAACAATGATGATCAATACTATTTCCTTCTAAATTTTTCCTTAGGACAGTTTAGCATCATGTGTTCTATTATTTATTTGGGGACATCAATACAAGTGGTCAGGAAGAGGAAATAGTATCTCTAATTCCTCTGACAATCATTTAAAAATATGAATTGTTCATTTATGTTACTGCATCAAAAATAGGTATTTTAACAGCCATCGCAGCTCATGATTTTAAGTATGAAAAGCTCACATATAAAGAATTCCTCAGTGGGACAGTGCTCTACATCAGAGATACAGAAGTTCTTTCTTCAATACATTATACATTTTTTCTTTGGATCTGCATTTTTTATTACTTATTTGTTTTACTGGTTTCTCAATAAGGCAGGTAGATAAGCTAAATAACCACGTAGATGAAGACAATATACAAGGGAGTCTAATGTATACATTGTCGTAAGGTCAATAATACAAATTGTAAGAGCAGAACAGCAACCTAGACACTCTCCAGCAGAGTAAGAGTTAAAATTTTAGTATCAAATCACTTCAAGGCGTCTTTATTCAGTTCCTATTTTGCTCCTCCACTCACACAGGACTATTTTACACAAGGCTTAAATCTCCCAAAGTAAAAGTCTTCCTCAGGATACTTCGAGGAGTGATCTCAAGTTACCTAGTAGGACATATACATCATTATCTGCTTCCATGAACCAATCAGGATCTTCCAAATAACTGTCTTGAACAAACTGAAAGACTTCTGCTATTTCCAGTACAGTTGAGCTGTCTTCACTGGTTTCTAATAACACAGTACAAAGTCTTTATAACACTTGATTATAATACTGGGCTCATGTAACTATGGCATGTCTGGCCTTTTCTCTAGATACTGAGGTCTTTGGCATTATCCAGGAGAGAATTTTAACCTTCAGAATATTTCAACATCTGTGTTCTCGTCTTTATTTTGGCTAGAATCTGTATAAAGTTCATTCATCTCTCTACATGTTTATGTCCATCATCACGTGAATGCCTAGTATGAAGACCATTATGAAAATTATTAGACTGGGAGTCACCTAGTTCTTCCAATACTGAATACTGAATAACTAGGAACATTACCAAAAAAATTCCTATTACTAATGCATAGATGAAGGTAAAAAGATGTAACCAATTTTCTTTTCTTTCTTGAAAGTACATTTCTGACATGAACAGTAGTTCCTCTTGCCTATCATAGGGGTAAAAAGAAGAGATGACTCAAGTTTACCAACTTCTACTCACCTCAGCCAGTTACATAGTAGGATCAGGAATGTAAGCTGGGATGTCCACTGCCACTCATACTATTATTCCTGGCTAAGTGGCTGAGGTAGCAGCAGTAGCTGATCTAAACACTCTTGAATTCTTACTAGCTAAACAATGTCTTTACAGTACTAAACAATGTCTTTGCCAGGGATCTCTTTAAATCCACTTCATTTTGTGTATTCTCAAATGGCAAAATTCAGCAGAAACTAGCTTCTTATTTTATCCCAGCAATATAAAGATAAAAAATTAAATTGTTTTTGTTAAGTGGAATGCTGTGGCATGATCATGGCTCACCACAGCCTCGACCTCCTGGGCTCAAGCAATCCCTCTGCCTCAGTCTCCTGAACAGCTGGGACTACAGGCATGCACCACCATGCCCAGCTAACTTTTTGGCTTTTTTAGAGAGACAAGGTCTTCCTATGTTGCCTAGGCTGATCTCAAACTCCTTGGCTCAAGTAATCCTCCCACCTACACCTCCCAAAGTGTAGAAATTACCAGTGTAAACCAACATGCCCAGCCAAAATACATTATTTTTTAATACTTTTCCTGAAAGTGTCTATCTAGCAATAATTCTATTCCCTGGGGTGGTCATTTCCAAATTAGAACACATTCACTTGTCGTTTATGAACTGGGTTAAGACAGCATCCTTACTGAAGTCATTAAGTCAAAGTGATTTATAGATTTCTGGCTCCAGGTTGTTTTTTTTTCCCTGTGTCAGTCTCAGAAATAAATATGTTCAAAACGTTCAACATACAATCTTAGTTTCAGAGAAACCCTGACCATCCCTGGAATACTTTATTCAACATATACTTTTCTAGGTTATTTCCTCTAAACACTAGTTCCATCAAATACTGCTTAGTATAGGGGTTGCTGGTACCAACAGTATCTAATTCTCCTTCACACAATGACATGAACTGCTAGATATTGCTAGATACAAAAAAATATAATGCTTGACACAGAAAAATACCAAAAAATCCTCTTTTTTTTTTTTTGAGTCAGAGTCTCACTCTACCACCCAGGATTGAGTGCAGTAGCATACTCATGGCCACTTCAGCCTTGATCTGCTGGGCTCAGGTGGTCCTTCTGCCTCAGCCTTCCAAGTAGCTGGAACTACAGGTGTGCACTACCATGCCCAGCTAATTTTTTGTTTTTATTGTAGAGATGAGGTCTCATCATGTTGCCCAAGCTGGTCTCGAACCCGCAGGCTCAGGCAATCCTCATATCTCCACCTCCCAAAGTGCTTGGATTATAGGCTTGAACCACCATACCCAGCGCAAAAAACATCTTAAACACCATTGTGGATAGAAATGAAAATGTGTTAATTACTTCTTTAGTCTATTTTGGCCACACCAAAAAAGAAAAAAAAAAGCACAGAAAATGAGAATAAAAAGGAAACAGAATGACACACTACGGGGAATGTGACTTGGTTTTAATGTGGTCACAGCTTTTGCTATTTGTCTCTTTCTCGTGCTCCTAAGTATCTCATTACCCTGTAAGCACTGATAGCTGGGTGCATCTTGCTGCCACAACCACAATATGTGCAAGTAGTGAAGTTAGCCTTTTCTAGCTTTTCTAAAAAGTTTTTTGGCACCACGTAAAAGTCTCAACTGAAAGTAAGTGGGCCAGGATGACAGGCTCCACAGCTGCACACTCCTTACCAGTGTGGCACGAAAACACACAGATGTTTTCTCCTCGGATATAGACTTATTCACTGAACAAGAGGCCAGGTATTGCTCTCTACATTTTCTTTAAAATTAAAAAGAATATTTATGTAAAATTTTGGCTTCCACTACTCAAAATTAGTTTTCTGCTTCTGTTCTTCTCTCTCTCTCTCTTTTTTTTTTCCTTCACTCTTTTACCCAGGCTGGAGTGCAGTAGCACAACCACAGCTTACTGTAACCTTAACCTCCTGGGCTCAGGCAATCCTTCTACCTCAGCCTCCTGATTAACTGGGACTACAGCCACCTGCCATAGCACCCAGGTCAATTTTTGAGAGACAAGGTCTTCCTATATTGCCCAGGCTGGTCTCCTGGGCTCAAGCAATCTCCCCGCCTCTGTCTCCTAAAGTGCTGGGACATAGACGGAAGTCACTGTGCCTGGCTTCTGCATCTGTTTTGTTTGGTTGTTTTTGAGTTGGAGTCTCACTCTGTCACCCAGGCTGGAGTGCAGTCGCATGCTCACAGCCACCACAGCCTTGACCTGCTGGGCTCAGGCGATCCTTCTGCTCAGCCTTCCAAGTAGCTGGAACTATAGGTGTGCACCACCACTCCCAGCTAATTCTTTGATTTATTGTAGTGACAAGGTGCTGTCATGTTACCCAGGCTGTTCTTGAACGCCTGGGCTCAGACAATCCTCTTGCCTCTGCCTCCCAAAGTGCTGGGATTACAGGCATGAGCCACTAGGCCCAGCCTGCATCTGTTCTTAAAGAATACATCAAAGTTAGATATAAAGGAAAAGGTCTCACTTGAAATGAAAGAGTATAGCGCTTACAAATCAAGTGCTAGATTACATGGGTTCTATTTTCTTTTTTTTTTTTTTTTCTTTTTAAGTAGGAATCTCGCTCTGTTGCCCAGGCTGGAGTACAGGGGCACGCTCATGGCCACTGCAGCCTCAGCCCACTGGGCTCAGGCAATCCTTCCACCTCATCCTTCCAAGTAGCTGAAACTACAGGCGTGCACCACCATGCCAGCTAATGGTTTTTATTTATTGTAGACATGAGGTCTCACCAAGTTGCCCAGGCTGGTCTCGAACCCTGGACTCAGGCAATCCTCTCATCTTCACCTCCCAAAGTGCTGGGATAACAGGCGTGAGTCAACACACTCAATGGATTTTATCTTCACAGATATTTTCAGTGTCCAAACAAAAACAGGGAAAATAAAATGCACAAAAACAATGGTTTCCCAGAGCTTTCCACAAGGGGTGATGGCAACAATCACGATCTCAGGAAATGATGATGGATATAGATACCGTAGTTGAAAATGAACATTTAAAGGAAGAGTTTTTGAAAACTTCCTGTTTGGCTTCATTAAAGCCAACATTCTCTAAGCATTTACTAGAAAACAGTGTTTAAAACTTAAATAGGCGGGGCGCGGTGGCTCAAGCCTATAATCCCAGCACTTTGAGAGGCCGAGGTGAGAAGACTGCCTGAGCCCACAGGTTCAAGACCAGCCTGGGCAACTTGGTGAGACCTCATCTCTACAGTAAATCAAAAAATCAGCTGGGCATGGCAGCACGCACCTGTAGTTCCAGTTACTTGGAAGGCTGAGGCTGAAGGATCACATAAGCCCAGCAGGTCGAGGATGCGGTAGTCGTGAGTATGCCACTGCACTCCAGCCTGGGGGACAGAGAGAGATTCCCAACTAAAACAAAAACAAAAACAAAAAAACAAAACAAAACAAAAAAAACTTAAAACATGCAGAGAAGAAAAAAATTTTTTAATTAAAAAAAAAAAACTTGGTCAGGCACAGTGGCTCAAGCTTATAATCCCAGCACTTTGGTAGGCCGAGGCAAGAGGATTGCCTGAGGCCACGGGTTCAAGACCAGCCTGGGCAACATGGTGGAAACCTCATCTTTACAATTAAATAAATAAATAAATAAAAATTAGCCAGGTGTGGTAGCAGGCATCTGCAGTTCCTGCTACTTGGAAGGCTGGGGCAGGAGGATGGCTGGAGCCCAGCAGGTCGACGCTGGGGTGGCCGTGAGTGTGACACTGCACTCCAACCTGGGGAATGGAGTGAGATTACAACTCAAAAAATAAAAATAAAATAAAATAAAACTTAAACACAGACCACTCTTTTCAAAACTACTCTTTATGCTTGGAAACTTTTGTTTATTTTAGATTGCAAAACCTGAAATATCACCAACTTCTGAGATACTTGACTTACTACAGCTGTATAACACGTAAAGCTTTCAATACATACTATGTGTAAGTAGACTCTTACCATAACAACAGTTTCAATAAGACTGAGTTAGGAGATGGAATCAATACTACTACTGGTAACTGTATGTTTCTGCCAATCATCATTTTTAATGTGATATTAATTAGAACAGTCTCAAATCTGTTGTGTCCAAAGAAAGATGACTAAATGGTATATTTCCTACAGGTTCTGGTTTTTGTCTTTTTCCTTCTAAACAAAACCAGATTTTTTTTTCTGTCGCTGCTGCCTGAATCAGATATTTATTTTTATGTTTTGAGATGAGGTCTCATTCTGTGACTCAGGATGGAGTACATTAGCATGATCACAGTTCACTCTAGCCTCAAACTCCTGGGCTCAAGCAATCCTCCTACCTCAGCCTCCAGCGCTGGTGAAACTACATGTGCATGCCACCATGCCTGGCTAAGCAAAACAAGATTTTAAAGAATTAACATATAAGAGATTTACATCTTTATTCTCTGCAAAACAGTAGAAAGGAGCTCTGGTTAGAGTAGCACAATGGGGAGGGAGGTCTGTGAGAGTGAATTCATGAAAGTTTTGACCTAAATATAATTCCTTCCTGAAATTCTTTTTTTTTAAAAAGCATTTGTTAGCATTTAATGAACCTCCCTCCGTGTGGCTGCAAGCCACCAGGACACAGGCTCCCCCCACATCCTTAATCTTGAAATTCTAAATAGCAAAGTGGAGTAGAACACTATAAAAATTAAGTGGAATACAGGAAACCATGCTGTCTTTCACTCCACAAACATAAGAGAAGGAAATATCAGAAAAGAATTCATGTCAAGTAAGAGATTTTAAAATACCCTAAACTTTGCCCAAAACACCCTTAAGTATCAACTGATCTGTGTGACCTTAGCCCACTTCTTAGCTTCTTTTTTTTTTTCCTTTCTTAGAGTTGGAGTCTTACTCCATCGCTCAGGATGGAGTGCAGTGGCATGCTCACAGCCACCCCAGCATCAACCTGCTGGGGTCAGGCAATCCTTCCTACTCAGTCTTCCAAGTAGCTGGAATTATAGGCATGCACACTACCACATCTGGTTAATCTTTTTATTTTTATTGTAGAGATGAGGGCTCGCCAAATTGCCCAGGCTATTCTCGAACTAGTGGGCTCAAGCAATCCCCTCACCTCGGCCTCCAAAAGCGCTAGGATTACAGGCTTAAGCCACTGCGCCCAACTTGCTGCTTGATAATTTAAGAATGGTAAGTACTTCCTTGAATTCTATAACACAAAATCCAAATTTAATATTCACTGGGTAGGGTGAGTATAAGGCTTTTATAGGCACACTGTGGGGTAGGGAAGGGAGAGCTTTTCACTATTGAGATTCATTTCCATGGGAAGGGCATCGGGGAAAATTGGGTTAGACTGCTGAATATGACTCAGGTAGTCTGTGACCTGAGATAGCTTACCAAAAACCAAGATGACAACATGTAACTAATTCAACACGTGTTTTCTGTCTTCCCAGAGGAATAAGAACAAAGCCTTCACCTTGATCTGATGACAGGAAGCTGTACTTAGGAGACAGGCGCTGTAATATTTATCTACTACTCTTTAACAAATGAAGGCAAGAAGGGAACAGAATGAAGGATTTTCTGCCTTAAGAAAATTAATTCAAAGCTAAGTTGGTAGCTGCAAACAGACAATAAAAGGAATTTTACCCTAAAATACTATTTTAATTTTATAAAAGAAAGAACAGTGACATGCCTTCCAATTTTTACATTTCCCCATCTCTCTTCTCTCAGGTCTATTTGCCTAAGAATAACCCCAAACTTCACCTTTAAGACTGACCTGGAACATGGAACCTAGGTTAAACTCACATGTTTTTCCATTAACAGCTGGGTGCTGTGGTTCATGCCTGTAATCCCAATACTTTGGGAGGCTGGGCAGGAGGATCACTTGAGCCTAGGAGTTTGAGATCAGCCTGGGCAACATAGCGAGACCTAGTCCCTACAAAAAATTTTTTTTTAAATTAGTTGAAGCCGGGCTCGGTGGCTCAGCCTGTAATCCCGCGCCTTTGGGAGGCTGAGGTGAGTGGATTGCCTGAGCCCGCGGGTTCGAGACCGGCCTGGGCAAGCGAGATGTCATCTCTACAATAAAATCAAAAAATTAGCCGGGCGTGGTAGTGCGCGCCTGTAGTTCCAGCTACTTGGAAGGCTGAGGCGGAAGGATCGCCGGAGCCCAGCAGGTCGAGGCTGCGGTGGCCGGGAGCGGCCACTGCACTC
>CAUYQG010030969.1:0-22259 GCA_963574415.1 Tarsius wallacei | reverse complement strand
GCTAGAGGAAATGACCACTGTAAGAGATGCAGCACACAGAGACTGGATAGTTATGCCATAATCGAGGATGTTATTTTTTTTATTTTTTTATTTTTTTTGAGTTGTAGTCTCACTCCGTCACCCAGACTGGAGTGCAGTGGCCGCGACCGGCCACTGCAACCTCGACCTGCTGGGCTCCGGCGATCCTTCCGCCTCAGCCTTCCAAGTAGCTGGAACTACAGGCGCACGCTACCACACCCGGCTAATTTTTTGATTTATTGTAATGTTTCTGCTGGTAAGTCTGCTGCTATTCTGATTGGTCTTCCCTGGTAGGTGGTCTGACCTTTCTCTCTCGCTGCCTTCGTGGTTTTTTTCTTTTATACCTTCTCTGTGTAGGTGAATTACTATGTACCTAGGGGCTGATCTTCTCATTTGATGTCTTGTGGGGGTTCTCTGAATCTCTTGTGTTTGGATGGTCACAACTCTGGTGAGATGGGGATAATTTTCTTGGTTAACTTCCTGAAATACTCGTTCCAAGGTGTTCTCTGTTTCCCTTTCTACTTCTGGGATATCAGTCAGGGATAAATTTGACCTCTTTATATAATGACGCATCTCTTGGAGGCTTTGTTCTTTCTTTCTGCGTTTTCTATTTTTTTTTTTTGAGTTGGAATCTCACTCTCGTCGCCCAGGCTGGAGTGCAGTGGCACACTCATGGCCACTGCAGCCTTGACCTGCAATCCTTTAGCCTCAGCCTTTCATATAGCTGGAACCACAGATGCATGCCACCACCCCTGGCTAGTTGGTTTTTTTTTTTGGTGATTTATTGTAGAGATGAGGTCTCACCAAGTTGCCCAGGCTGGTCTCGAACCCCCAGTCTCAGGAAATCCTCTCGCCTCGGCCTCCCAAAGTGCTGGGATTATAGGCTTAGCCACCGCACCTAGCCCCTTTCTATATTTTTAACAGCTTGGGTTAATTCCATGTTTTGGTCTTCAAACTCTGCTTCTTTCTTCTGCTTGGTTAATTCTGCTTTCCATGCTTGTCATCTTGTTGTTTCCTGGATGAAGTTTTTATGGCCAAAGTCTCTGTTACAAGTTCTTTCAGTGCTACATCTTGTCTTTCTTGAGTCTTATTCACTCGTTCCATCCATTCCCGAATCCCTGTTGTGTTCTGGGGCCAGTGGTTGGTGATTTCCATTGTTTGGGTTCTGAGGTCTGATTTTTCAGGTGTTGCCTTTTCATGACACTGGGAATTACCTGTGTTCTTCTGTGGATTTTTCCTCATTTGTAACAGATCTCTTTCTTTTCTCTTTAATTCTGTTATTCAGTGGTAGTGGGGTGTGTGGGGGGGAGTGCTTTCACTTCTGTTGTTTACTCAGCCCTCTATTCTTCCCTGATAAGAGGTTCTGAATTTGTCTTGTTTTGAAACAGGGCGGGGGATGGGAAGCTTTGCTCTTTCTTGTAGTTTTGAGTCGAATAAGGTGGAGGGTGGGGAGCTAGGATTCAGAAACTACTTGCAAGTTACAATATTCACTCACTGGTGTATGGGCTCCCTGAGACCCACTCCCCACCTCCACTCTAAATGATGATGCAATGGGTACATGTGTATACCTCCTGAGTCCAAGATAAAGTAACAGTAGTGAGGAGACCAGAGAAAAGTAGACTGAAATAGAGTGGATGAAAATAACAAAAAATTAAAAATAAAAAAAACCACAGAAAACAAAAGCAAAAACAAGAACAAAAAACAAAAAAGACAAACAGAAACAAAAAATAAAGAAAAACCAAAACAAACAAAAATAAAATACAAAAAATCACAAAACAGGAAAACCAAACACACACACACACACACACACACACACACACAAATGAAAAAGAAAGAAGAAAGAAAAGAGGCTGCAAATCAAACCCTCACACACACACTAAACCAAAACAAAAGAAGAACAAAAAAGGCCGGTGGGGGGGGGGGGGGTGTGTGCAAATTGAACCTAACTAAAGTCTAAACAGAAACTATCCTCTTGTGGCAGGTTCTGTAATTATTCCTTTCAGCTGCTCACATGTCAATTCACCTGCCATCTTCTGTGGGGCTACAGGCTTGTTCACAATCTCCCCAGTACAGCTCGCTCGGGGGACAGGAAGGAGAGGTGGGGCATCAGTCTCCCTTCTCACTCTCGTATGGTAGGAAGGATCCCCTCTGGTGGGCTCAGGCGGAAAGATTGCCTGAGCCCAGCAGGTCAAGGCTGTGGTAGCTGTGAATGTGCCACTGCACTCCAGCCTGGGTGACAAGAGTGAGACTCCAACTCAAAATCTGGAGGTGCAGGATTGCCTCCTCCCTAGGTGCTGTCGGCGGGGGCCTCAGCCAGGCTTATCCCGGAGTAAAGTTTTTCTAGCATGGCTGCCGTCCACGTTCCACCTGGGTCTGTCCCTTTCAGTCATGCCACAGCCATATAGGTCTGACATTCAGACTGCTGGGGAGGAGGGGGTTGGGTCAGCCCAGGACTCGCTGCTGGCCTCTTGAGGGGGTCTTCTTTGTCCTTTTCTGATCACACCCTTTGTCCCACAGCTGGGTCAGGGTAGGGAGTGGAGCACCTAAGACTACGCACTCATCTTGTCCCTCCAAAGTTTGTGCTTTCAGGATACTCCCTCTGGGTCATGATCAACCCCAGAGTAGTTAGCTCACAGGTCACAGAGAGTTTGTCTGTTGCTCCATGGTGAGCAAGTCAGAGGACTTCCCTACCCAGTTTTCAAGATGGTGGCAGGGTGCCTGATTTGTCTTCTCCAGTGGGACTCTGCCTCTGGCTTCCTCCACGGCCATTGCTACCAATGTCTGGCCTGGCGCTGCAGTGGTCAGGCAGTCTGACAATGATAGTCGCTCCTGGCAACTTCTTTCCGGGAAGAGTTTTATAGATTTTAGAAAGTAGCACTTAGCTTCTATGCCTTGTGAAGCGCTAGAGTCCAAGAAGTGCAGCTGTGGCACCAGATGCTTCACTGAGAGAGACCTCGTCACTTGCTCCTGAGTCCCCACTCAGTCAGCCACTCACACACAGATATGGATATAAATTAATCCATGCACTCACCCACTCACACAGGGACTCACACAGTCCAACTGGCTCTGCCGCCATCTGCCCCCTCCTCCCTAAGTAAATAATTTTTAATAAATAAATTCCATTTCTTTGGGGTTTCTCCTTGTATATTTCAAAATAGCTAGAACTTGAAATGTTATCAACACATAGCAATGATAAATATTCAAGGTGATGGATACCCCAACTTGATCACTACATATTCCATGAATGTAAAAGCATTCATATGTACCCCATAAATATGTAAAATGTTATCTTTAAATAAAATAAAAAAATATGCTGCTTGCTGCTGGTTCTGAAGATGAAATAAAGGAACATGAACCAAGGAAACAGTTCTAGAAGCTGGACAACACAAGACAATGGATTCTTTTCTCAAGCCCCAGCAGGTGCATGATCTTGGTGACACCTTGATTTTGGACTGGTGAAACTGATTTTGGACTTCTAGGCTCTAGAACTGTAGAATATATATGTGTTGTTTTAAGCCACCAAATCCACGGTAATTTGTTATAGCAGCCACAGGAGACTAATACAGAAGGTTTCCATTACCTGATTTCAAGTCTTTCTCTAAAGCTACAATAACCAGTATAGTTTGGCACTGGCATAAGGACAGGTACAAAGATGAGTAGAACAAAACAGCATCCTGAAATAAGCCCACATAAAGGATTTTTAAAAAATTTTATAAAAGAGCCAAGGTAATTCAATGGGGAAAAGAAAAATCTTTTCAACCAATGGCTCTGGAACAAGTGGATGAACATATAGAAACACTACTTCCCACCACACAACAATTACTTTGACATGGATTATAGGCCTAGAAGAAAGAGAGAAACTCAAAGTTTCTGGAAAAAATTATAAGAAGATCTTTAAGATATTAATATAAACAAATATTTCTTAGAGAAGACACAGAAAAGCAATAATCACAAGAGAAAAAGTAAGTTAAACTTTATCAACATAAAAAGCAAGTAACAAACTGGAAGAAAATATTTGCAAACGATATATCTGGATGGTATAAAGAACCACAAATGGAAACATTCTAATTATAAAATAGGTAGGAAACTTGAACAGACATTTTACAAAAGACGATATACCAATGGCCAATAAGCTCATGAAGAAAGTGTAAAAAGTAAAACTATAATGAAATATAACTTCATATCCACTGGAACAACTAAAATGAGAAAAGACCTATAGACAGCAAATGTGAAGAAACAGAGTGACTAGAGAATATAATCTCTTGAAAGCACTGTTTATGGTTTCTTATAAAATTAAACAGACACTCTATGACCCAGCAATTCCACTCCTAGTATCGAGGCGGGGTGGGGGTAACAGGGTTCCCTGTTAAGAAAGTTGTCTAGAGGCCAAGGTTCTGACCACTTGGGGCAGGTTCCGCAGAGGAATCAGGGAGGGCAACTGCAGGACCCGCTGGTGGCTTCATGACCAGCATCGAGTGGTGAGTTGGTTAGAGGGTGTCAGAGAGGAGCAGCACGCGACGGCAAGGACAAGAAAGGAGGAAAAGGAAGAGGGAGGCTTTTTGTTTTGTGTGTGATTTAGGGCTGGGAGACCTGACCACATTAAAGACCAGGAAAAGTCCACAGAAAGAGGCAGGGGTTACCCCTGTACAGATGTCCCAGCTTGACAAAGAGCAGTCCCACGTGGACTCTTCAACCATCCACTCTTGGAGCAGGGAGTAAGGTTGCTTCCACAGTTTTGTCATGATGGACTGCATGTCAAAGCCGGACTATGTGACTGACATGCACAGCCTTGTTACTCTATTTTTATTCATCAAATAACACAGCAAATAAGCCCCCTAAAAGTGAACCCCCAATTATTATTATTATTATTATTATTATTATTATTATTATTATTATTATTTTGAGTTGGAGTCTCACTCCCTCACCCAAGCTAGAGTGCAGTGGCACACTTACGGCCACCCCAGCATCAACCTGCTGGGCTCTGGGGATCCTTCTGCCTCAGTTTTCCAAGTAGCCAGAACTACAGATGCGCGCTACCACACCCGGCTAAATTTATTTATTTATTTATTGTAGAGATGAGGTCTCACCAAGTTGCCTGGGATGGTCTTGAACCTGTGGACTCAGGCAATCCACTCGCCTCGGCCTCCCAAAGTGCTGAACCACCAAGCCCAGCCCCCAATTATTTTTAATACCATCCTTGCATGTTTTCTTATCCCTCTTCAATAAACGGATTTCTTTCAACTCCCTGAAAAGAAAGCCCCATGGTAGAGGAGGGTGTGGCCAGCAGGCAGGGCCAACCATGCCCACTGTCATGCTGACCTGGCCATGCAGGCAGGTCATAATCAGGTGCTGGCCTGTCCTTGAAGGGCAGGCACAAATCCCTGGAAATCTGTTCAGGTCCCCAGCAGTCCCAGGCCCCAGCTTCCTCCTCCAGGGAGCTACCATGCAGCCCGGCTGGGTCGGTGTCCTCACCTGTCGTTGGCCACAGGCAGGGCGATCTCAAACTTGGCCAGGAACTGGAAGTACTGCTCTTCCGTCTGCTGTGTGAAGCCAGTGCCCACCAGCAGCATCCTGAGGTCCTCTGCTCGGATCACCCCGTTCTTGGCCACCGATCGGGAGCCCTTAATGTTGAAGATCCTCTGCAGACATTCGGACAACCAGATGGGGTCGAGGAAGTAGAGGTTCCTCAGGCCGTGGCTGGTGTCCGGGAAGTGCAGCAGGGTGCCAGTTTCTATGAGGAAGCTGATGGCTGCCCAGACAAGGGGAGGAGGAAGCAGCGCTAGACAAAGGAGCCTTCGAAGGGGACCTTGGGGTGGTCCTATTCCCAGGGGGAGGGGGCAGGGCACAAATTCTTCCCATGGAGAAACCAAGATCCTGGCACACTGGGTCCTTCTGATGGGCTGGTGGCCTGATCATAGGTGCTCTGGTGGCACCTGGCAATTCTTGCCAGTGTCCTGAGTTGGTGGACACCTGGGTAACTATTGCCAATCCTCATTATCAGCAGATTTCATCCAAATTTGCCCACTTGCCAGAATGTATTTGCAGCCCCAAATCAATACTTGGGGTGCTCCTGAGGTCACCTGCAGACACGTGCAGAGTGGGGAAACATCTCAGTGGCCCAACATGTGTGTTCCCAGCTGAGGGTAAGCAAGCTGACACTCTGCCTGGCTGCAGCTCTCATGCTGGGAACAAGTGCCCTTCTGCGGCCTGTGTTGTGCCACGTCTTTCAAATTTTTGTATGTTTTGTTGGTGCTTTCACTGTTTAACATGGCCCCAACCACAGTGCTGAAGTGCTGTCTAGTGTCCCTAAGTTCAAGAAGGCTGCAATGTGCCTTACAGAGAAAATACATGTCAGAGAAGCTTTGATCAGGAATGAGTTATGGTGATGTTAATTGTAAATTCAATGTCAACGAATCAACAACATATATTAAATAAGGTGTTTTAAAGCAGAAACACACATAAAACAGGGTTCTGTATTGATCAGTTAATGAACATGTGGTCACCAGAGACTCACAGGAACCTAACCCTTTATTTCCCCTAGGAGCAACAGCTCAATATTGGTTAATTCCGTGTTTGTGAAGATTTTATAGAACATAACTACTGCAGATAATGAGCACTGACTGCAGGTGTTTAACCTCTGTCGCCCCCATGGGACTGTCAGCCCTGGAGGGCGTGGCCAGTTCGTTTTGCCCATATGCCTGTCCTAGTGGCCGACCCAATGCTGGTGTAGAGTAGTTGTTTGTGTTCTCTCTGTCTCCAAGGAAAGAAGGGTAGGAAGGAGGGATGAAAGACAGGAGAAATGGAGGGAAGGAAGAAGGAACAACACAAGGCTGAGTTTTTGGTTCTCTCATTCAACATATACTGGCCTGCTGTGTGGAGGGCCAAGCTAGAGTTATCAAGCATAGAAGGTCCTGACTTCACCTTCCCTGGAGGCTCCGACTCTCTGCCCAGCCTTACTGGCTCCCCATGCCCGTGCCTGCTGGGAGCCGCCCCAGCCCCACCCACCTGACTGCAGGTCCTCATAGTCCTTGATGTCATTGTCAGGCGTCTGCTCCACCAGCTGCTCCAGCTGCCGGTCTGTCAGGTACTGCACATCGTCGTCCAGGCTGCGGCGCTGCTGCTCTGCCAGCACAGCCTCCTGCAGGCTCAGATAGCTCCGGGGGATCTGGGGGACAGGTGGGTGAGGAGGGCCCCTCAGGTCTGAGGTGTGCCCGCCAGCTTGGGCAGCCCCAGCCTGGCCCCCTCAGCCCATCCTGAGGTCTGAGGGGGGAAATGTGTCCACTCGCTGTCTTCCATCCCGACCCCGCCCTTGCCTGGGACCGCTGAGCCTTACAGCACAGATACTGGTCTTTCAGCAGAGAGAGGGAAGTGCGGATCCCCTGAATGGGAGGCAGGGCCCACTGGTTTAAGCCGGATGAGTAAGATACCCACCAGCCTTCCCGCCAGCCGCTGACAGCCGATGGTGCTGCCCACATCCTTCATGCTGCAGGTGACGTGGAAAATCAGCTGCCGCAGCCCTTCCTGGCCTTCCAGGCTCTTGCAGGAAATCTCGCTGTGTGTGCAAAAGATCTGAGCTTACTCATCATGCCCCCTGAGGAGGCACTGTAGCTTCTCTGTCCTCCCAGATCTGTCCTAAATGCTTGCAAGTCCAGAGAATTCAAGAAAGACGACACAAGAAGTTTATTGAGGCCTGGCTTTGTGCAAAGCACTGTTGCCGGGTGCCCCACAATATGCTGCTTTTGTCTATCTTGCCAACGAGCCCATTTTACAGAGGAGGAAAAGAGGCACAGAGGTGTAATATGACCCCCGGGGAGCACCAGCACATAGGCACAGAGAAAGGGCAGCGAGAGGTAGGGCACTCACTGTAAGTGTTTGAAGGTGATGTCTGGGAAGCCAGTGGCCCTGGAGCCTGAGGGGGAGCGGCAGAGTGCCAGCACATAGGCGCGCAGTGTTGCGATCCTTTCCACTCGGAATTTGGCTTCGATTAAGTCCAGGTGGGTCCCAACCACCAGCACCACGGCGTTGGGGGCCTTGGCCTATAACAGGGAACTCCATGGCTGAGCAATGTCCATTCTTTGAACGAGCCACACAGGTGCACCGATCCTGGATGCCTGTGGCCCTCGCTCAGTCACTGTCCTGAAGCCTGTCATCCCTGCAGCGCCACACCCCTCACTCTCTGGGAATGCCAAGGGCCTGCTGCATTGAGGGGTATCCGAGACACCCCATGACCTCCTTGTAGGGCGTGCTGCATTCAAGGTGTGGGGAGGGATTTCTGACCCTTCAGACGTGACATCAGCTACCCGAGGCAGGGAAACAACATCTTTATATCTGGGAGGGGGGCCCTGCTCCCCTTTTGAAACCAAGGGTAGGTTTCTCAAATTTAAGGAAACAAGGAAATTATTCCCAGCAGAGGAGGGTTTTAAGTGCTTCACTGTAAAAGGCAAGCAGGCCACCATTCTGAGCCCTCCGTGAAAGCCCCTCGAAGCGCAAAGCATTCCTTTCTAACATGATTCCTTTTTTTTCTCAGTACAGGGGATACCTCAGAGAAGCGGTCAGACCCCTGTGATGCTCTGAGACCCGAGAACCACGGGGTTGGCGCCTGGAGTCCTCACCTCGATGTTGAGCAGCCAGAACTGGAGGTTGGCCACGGCTTCCTCCCCCAGTGCCAGGTTCCAGACCACCACATACAGGGCCTTGTCCGTGAAGAAGCACTGGTTGACAGTGGCCATGCTGGCCGGGCCCCCAATGTCCCAGACGTTGAACTCCACTGACTCAACCTACTTGAGCAACAAGGGAGTGACAGGAAGCATTTTAGAGACCAAGGTTTTAGTAAATCAAATGGGATAACTAATCATTCTGAGTGCAGTACTGAAAAAAAAATGGTGAAAAAGCTATGGACAGACACCCTACTATTACTCTTGGGAATCAGTAATGCAGGCAAGGGAAGGGGCCTTATGGAACGGGGGTGGGCTTCTGGAAGGTTCTATCTACTTCTAACAGCAGAGGCCAGGCCCTGGACAGACTCAGAGGGCATGTGCCTGGCTCTGTCTCAGCTGCAGACGGTTAAGAGACATTCTGCTGGAGGACGCCCTGCTCTGATGTCACTGCGAGCACTGAGGTTTAGCCTCCCTCTGTGGGAGGGCAAGACCCAGGAGACAGGCCTCCGAACTGGTGGAGGTCAGAGGACGGCACCCACCAAGGATGATGGGAAACTCCCCTGATGTGGGAATCAGACAAAAGATTAGCTGTCAGGCTGCCGGGAACGGCTGTGTAAACGGTGGTTTCTTTATCATTGTATGAGGTCAGAGTCTGGTCCGAGAAGCTAAAGCTGCAGTTTTCTGTAGCAAGGAGTCATTTCCGTGATGCGGCGTTTCGGATTCCAAGACATAGCATGCTGACCTGGTTTTGTGTAAAGATGAGAACGCACAGCTGTTCTCAACTGGCCAATGGCCAGCCCCGCAGAGACTGCGGGCTCAGCACTCCCTAGATCCCCATCCTCCCACCCAAGGAGGGGGAGTACTAATCATGGCAGGAAGGAAGTGGAGGCTGAAGGTCAGAAAAACACAAGCACGGATTCACCACTCTGGCCTCAGCTAAAGGAAGAAAACGAGATTGAGGAGTTGCTAAGAAAGCAAAGCAGGAGAGGAGGCAGAAGATTCTGGTTACTGCAGAGAGCCTGGGGACACAAGTTAGTTAGGTTTGCTCGCTCCTGGGTGTTCCAGGCTGGGTCTGGTTTTAGTGACTGGATCAGCCTGCTCTGGCCCTAACAGAGAGCACTCCATTCCTCAGAAGACCACTTCTGAGTTTGTGTTAGACACGCGTGCAGTTTAAATGCCTGACTCCTCAAACTGCATTTGGAAAGTGGTTTTGTGTGAAAGACACTGCAGCTAAACCCCGCTCTCGCTGGCACTGTGTTCAGGGCTTTGGAGAAAGTCACACAACATCTAGATCCCAGGACTCCTTGGTTTCCACAGGAAAAACAGCCTCCTTGCACCTTGGGTCTTTGAGGGACCACAGGGTGGCAGAAACACTGACAGCAGATAGGACGGCATTGTGTGTCCATCACCCAAGCTCAGAGAAAGGTTGACTGCCCTGTGCTTAATGCCAGGGATCCCACCAATATTCTGTGGGACTGTTTTTTTGTTTGAAAAGGTTTCATTTCCCTTTGCCTGGGACTGAATGGAAAACAAGATGACTAGTATGTTCAGTGAAGGAACCGTTTCAAGCAGGGCTTAGAAACAGGCCTTTCGGCTGGGCTCGGTGGCTCAGCCTGTCACCCCGCACCTTGGGAGGCCGAGGTGAGTGGATGGCCTGAGCCCGCGGGCTCGAGACCCGCCTGGGCAACTTGGCGAGACCTCGTCTCTACAAAAAACCAAAAAACTAGCCGGGCGTGGTAGCGCGCGCCTGTAGTTCCGGCTACTCGGAAGGCTGAGGCGGAAGGATCGCCGGAGCCCAGCAGGTCGAGGCTGCGGTGGCCGGGAGCGCCCACTGCACTCCAGTCCGGGTGACGGAGTGAGACTCCAACTCAAAAAAAAAAAAAGAAAAAGAAAGAAACGGGACTTTTTAGGCCAGGCACAGTGGCTCATGCCAAACAAACAAACCCCACAAAACCCCATGATTTTTTAGAACTTGAGGTGAGTGAGGTGTCAGGAAGGACAGGGCACTAAGTTCTGGAGTGCTTCCTCAGCCTCCTCGTTGGGGCAGATGCTGGTACTTCACCACTGGCAGAGTGGGGGTGGGGCCCTAGCCCTACCCTGGACCACTTGGATCTGAATCTTCGGGGTCAGAGAGTGGTGAAGCCTGGGGATCGCTGTCTTTGAAAGCTCTTCAAGGGAAGCTAACAGACAGCCACAGTTAAGAACCACCAGCCCAGAGTCTCAGGTGAACTAGAACAGAAAACCGCAAGGTCATGTTAGGAAACGGCCTGCTGCCCTGGCAGGAGCTGGAATGGAACAGCACATGGTGGCCCCAGCAAACGGCCTGGGCTTTGGGTACCAGGCCAAGAAAATCCTGAACTCTCCAGGAAGAAGGCCGAAGGGGTCCAGGAGCGTCCCTCCCACCCACAGAGACTCTGCACGCCGCATGTCCTTGACCTTGGCTTTGGAGCCAGCCGGCCTCTGCAGCTCCCACTTGGTGGTCCTGATGGTGGCCTCGCCGTGCAGTGCCTGTGGGGCCCTCCCCGTCTGCAAGATCTCCAGAAGGGTGGACTTGCCCTGACGTGGGGGCCCCACGATGATCATCTTCAGGAGCTTACACTTCTCCGCCTTCCGCAGTTGGGCACGCAGGTAGGACAGCATTGCTTTGGGGCCTGCGCAGGGTCAGAAGGGAGCAGAGTAGATGCTGCTGCTGCTAAATGAAATGAAATGAAAACGTGCTCCCATCTCTTAGGGAGCAAAATCCTGCCATGAAGGAATACTTTCCATGTGTTCTAAAGGGGGCATTTGAGGAAGACCATTGGATCTGGTGGAAGGATGACGCGATACTCATCACCCCAACCATGAAGTTTAAAAGTCAAGATCCTGAAGACAAAGGCCGTGCTGCTTAGGAGGTCACGAATAGGTGTACCACAGGGTCATTCTCAATACAGTGACCCTCGGTGACTATCACTTTATAGACAATTATATGACCTCTTGCCAAACTCAGAGGCTGGGGCTGGCCTCATGGGTCACTGCTGTTTCCATCCCCAGAACTTAACAAGCAGACATGAGTTGTCTTTCCATGGAGGTGACACTAGCGGACAGGGCTACCTTCTTTCCTGATTTCTGCAGGCACGTTGCTGATGGTCAGGTCCTCGGTGTCCAGCTGCCAGAGGTTGCCCAGCTGCCCCAGCTCAGGAGACAGCTCTCGGAGCCCAGGGTTGCTGAGGACACATATGCACACCATTAGAGAACACACACACACAGATGCATTCGCACAGGCACACACGTGCATACACACACACACACACAGCTCCCATCAGCCTCTGTGGCCTGTAGGGGCCACTGTAAGCCTGCACTCCAAGCCCCATGCCTTGGGCCCTGACTTTGAGCTTCCCATTTAAACCCTAATTCCAAAACCTTTCTCCCTGGAGAAGCTGTGGCAGAAAGGGCAGCTCTGTCTTCTGCAAATCCCTGTGGTTGAGAACTCCCCCCCACCCCACCTTCCCATCTCTTCTACTAATTATACCGCCCTACAGATGAGCACCATCTCTTCTTTCTTTTTTTTAATTGTAGAGACGAGGTCTCGCCAAGTTGCCTGGGCTGGTCTCGAACTCATGGGCTCAGGCAATCCGCTCACCTCAGCCTCCCAGAGTGCTGGGATTATAGGCATGAGACACCGCCGCCTTTTCTAGAAAAAGCAATGTCGCTCCACTATGAATACAACATTTTACATTTTCATCGGGCTCTGCACACTGCCTAAATCCTCTGGCAGTGTCTGACTCACAGTGGGAGCTGAGTCATGAAAAGATGAAGGATGGAGCGGCTCTCCTCATTATAACCTGAGTGAAGGGGCAAAAGTGTCTATTACTGCATCCCTACCCCTCTCTTCCTCTTCTCCCACCTCCTTGACCAAGCCCAGTGCTGAAAATCCCTCTACTGCTTGTTGGCAAATAGATGGCCTCTTTCTGCCCGGCTTTTGTGTCCCAGTGGTTTAGGGAAGGGCGTTCTGCCTCCCTGGGCCAGTGGGACTGGCACAGTCACCACGGTTGTGTACTCACTTTCCCAAGTAGAGCTCTGACAAGCTCTTCAGTAGGCAGACCGAGGGTGGGACTGCATCGAGATGGTTGTCATTCAGACAAAGGATTTCCAAAGACTCACTTAGGAAGGTTGGAAATTCCAGCGCACTCGCTGCAAAGAAATGGCAGAACAGACTGTGCATTTCAAAAGAATTCTGGACCATCATGGCATGGTGTCCAGGTGGGCATATAACCGATGCAACCCCTGGGCGGGGGGGGCATTTTGGCAAACCTGTCAGAATAAAATGTTCATCTCATCGACCTCTTAGCGGTTCTGTCACAGACATTCTTGCATGTATGTGTGGCAAAGATGTGAGAACATGGACACTCAGTGGCACACTGTAACAGCAAAGATAGAGGACAGACTGCATGTCCATTCACAGGGGGTGGATTCACTGAGTAAAGGCATACTAGGGAAGCAGTGCAGCATTTTCTCAAAGAACTAAAAATTGAGCTCCCATACGATCCAGCAATCCCACTTCTGGGAATATGCCCAGAAGAACATAAATTGCTCTACCAAAAAGACACCTGTACATGTATGTTCACTGTTTGCTATTCACAATAGCAAAAACATGGAAGCAACCCAGATGTCCATCGAAAATGGACTGGGTAAAGAAAATATGATACATATACGTGGTGGACTATTATGTAGCCATAAAGAAGAACAAAATAATTACCTTTGCAGCAACATGGATGCAGCTAGAGATCATCTTTCTAAGTGAACTATCACAGCAGTAAACAACTAAATACTGTATGTTCTCACTCATAAGCGGGCCCTCATCACTCGTCACATGAGCACAAAGGTGGGAACGGCAGATGCGGGACACTGCTAAAGAAGGGACGGAGGGAGGGAGGAGGGATAAGGGGCACATAACAACACCCTGGATACCAGGTCCACTGGGGAGAAAGGGCCCACCAGAAGCCCAAATCTCACTGGCATGCAATTTACTTATATAGTAAATTCTCACATGTAGCCTTCAACTTTAAAATAAAAATAAAAACAAGCAACAAAAAACGCTGCACAGGGCAGTGTTACACGCATGGATATGAAGTGATGCTCAAGAGTTATTGGTCAGTCGGAGAAGCAAGGTGCAGAACCAGATATCTGGAAGGCTCATGCCAGAAAACGTCTGCAGATGTGCCCCCACACACCACACCCAGGCCCATGGGTGTGTATATATGCTATGAACACCATGCCACACACCACACATGCACCTATGTACATAAGCTTATATATGTACGTTAGACACAAGCACAATTTGGTACCAGAGGCACAGAAAATGCCATAGTTGTCTCTGGGGGAAGGAAATCACTACAGGAGGACCAGATATTCATCCTGTGCCCTTTCGTGCCGTTCAAAAAATTTTGTTTTAAAATACTCATGTGTTACTTCTTCAATTAAAAAAAAGCTGGTTAACTCAAATATAGTACTGTGGGTTCAGTGTTTATGCTTCCTAAAATGGCACTTTCTAAAAAACCAGCCAACTCTTTACTATTTAAGTGACTTCATTAATTAGGCTAATTATGAGATTACCATGAGAATCACGTCAAAGCTGCTGCTTCCAGGGACACTGAGCATTTGAGTTGAGAAAGAACACGGCTGGGAGCTTAAAAACGCATGTGGATGGGAATCAGAGGTGTGCATTTTAGCAGAATCTCTGAAGTGCCTTTATCTCTAAGGTAGAGAAAGCGGACAGGACAGCAGGCCCAGGAGCTCCGAGGGTTCCAGATAAAACGACTGCCTCAAAGCCCGCTCCCGAGTTCCCTGCCAGGCCCGGAAAACAGAGACGCCGGGATGCCTTTGTGCTGAAACCATGCTCCATGCCCTTGATCACAACCAGCCTCCTTAGCCCTGGCTTTCTCCCCATGTGTAGCTGCGGTATTGATGGTAATGGGGGAACCTGGCCTCAGAGAACGTTTCGGGAGAGACGATAATGGAGTACCGAGATTGGCGCCTGGGAATTCTGCCTGGCAAGCTGCCATGTGAATGGGACTCAGTGCAGGGGCCCTGAGGAAATGAAGGTGCAACTACCTTCTAAGGTGGTTTTGTGGCAGAGCTTGCTCTGTAAGGAAATGCTCAGAAGGGTTCCTTTTCTTTCTTTTCCTTAATGAAAAGAGATGATCAAGATGAGTCTGTGCTAATTCACATTTTCATGAAAGAACATTAGTAATGAGAGAGGCTCACTTTCTTCCCAGAGAACAATTTCTGAACACCTCTGTGCCTTCCAACTTTCGGGTTTCACTGGGTGTTTATTAAGGCTCTTGAAGTAACAGGCAGATGGAATACGGAGCTACGGCTGTAAGCAGAGGCATCACCTGTCACTGGCCTCCTGGCCCAGCACCGACAACGGGGGAAACTGGGCTGGGAGAACACGGGCTTGAGGTATTTATGGATTGCAACTATTTATTCATAAGTTATTTATTACTTTGATGGTCTGAATTTTACTGTAAAAACAGCCACCCAAATTATTTTTGGATGAGGCCACTGCACAAATACGACTGCTTGAATGTACATAAATCAGCTTGGAATGTTGCTATCCATCTGCAAACAAGTTGTCTTTTATAGATGATTCCTTACTCAAGGGTCAACAGCCTGAGCGCATAGTCTGACTGAGGAAAAGGTTCTCAAGGAGCCCCCTTCCATCCACTCAGATGTGGGCCTCAACCTTCTGGATGCAATTTTAAAAATCAAGAGTTCTTTGTTATCTGCCAAAGCCACCATGCACCTCTGCCAGGGAACCTTTCAGGGTGCATGGCCTCCTCACCTGGTTCCTCAGATACACTCCTGTGGGCCACCCGCACAGACATTTTCCAGAACATTGGCACTGTATGTGTTCCCGTCGAGCTTTTCAGCGTGTGCCTCTGACCTTCCTTTCTAGTGGTCTCATGAGGGAGCAGCTGGTCCCACTAAGCGCTGGGCTCCCTCCCTGTACACCTTTCTGTGGTCCCAGAAAGGATTCTGCATTTCTAAACTGGAGACACATTTCTATCGACCCAAACGTACAAGGCACAACGTGCCAGCAATGGATTGCGTGACAGAGGTCTACACCAGCTCCTCTTCTCATGCCCATCATCCTGTTTGGCTTCAAGGAGAAGACAGCGTGTGCTTCCTCTCCAAGCGAAATCCCTAAGTCTGGACTCAATTTCCAAAGTCCTAAGGCCCTTCATTTAAAAAAGGGTCAGTTATGAAACGCATAACAGCATTTCCCTCTTCGCATGGTTAAGGACATTTTCATCGGTTTCCTGGCCGTCTGGACTTCCTTGTCTGCAAACTGTTATATAGATATATAACGGTTTATATAACAGCATATAGCTCTACCCATTTTCTGCCTGTTGTGTTGTCTTTTTTTAAAAAAATCAAGTTGTAAGCATTCTTTGTATATTAGAGACTTGAGCCAATTTGTGCTGCAACAATTTGTATTGCAAATATTTCTTCTCAGTCTGTTTGCATGATCACTTTGTGATGCTTTTTACTGAACGAGACTTTTCAATGTTTATAGAGCCAAAGATTTTAAGAAAATGATTTCTGGGTTTCCCAGCTAGCTTTTAAAGGCTTTCCCCACACTCAAATTACACATGTATTCTCTTAAATGTTACTTTTTTTTTTTTTAAAATACTTAAGCCTGCTATCCACATGGGAATTTTTGTAACTGATGTAATGTAGGGCATCTAGTGTTGTGTTTCCCCCTTCTGGTTGGATAGGCAGTTACACCAACACTCTTTATTAAAGCAAGACAAGCCAGGTGTAACAGCTCATGCCTGTAATCCCAGCACTTTGGAAGGCTGAGATGAGAGGACTGCCTGAACCCACGGGTTCGAGACCAGCCTGGGCAACAAGGTGAGACTTCACTCCACAATAAATAAAAAAATAATTAGCTGGGTGTGGTGGTACACCTGTGGTTCCAGCTACTTGGAAGGCTGAGGCAGAAGCATTGTCTGAGCCCAGCAAGTCGAGGCTGCAGTAGCTGTGAGCGTGCCACTGCCCTCCAGCCTGGGTGACAGAGTGAGACTTGTACTCAAAAATAACCAAAAAACCAAAAAAAACCACATTCTTTTCCATTAAGTTGAAACTCCACCTTTGTCATATATTCCATTCCTATGTTTACCTAGATCTGTTTTTGGCCTCTTATCTCTTCCACTTTTTCAGTCATATATAAACACAAGGATGGATTCATGGGCATATCATATGTGCACACACAGGCACACCAGATCATCAAAAAGTACAGCAGGTCGCAGGCTCTCACCCCTGCTCTTGTGGCATTTCTCATCCCTACCTCACACCAGCTGTGCTTGCCAACATCATTCTACCAAGCTGAAGAAAGACGTTATATTACATTTGGTTCCTATTCTATGGGACAGCATCCTGAGGGATGTTTCTGTGAACTTAGCTGGCTTCAGAAGTCTTAGCTTTGGTGTTAAAAAGCAGGGCTGGTTGATTAATACTAGGGATAGGTTCATACCCTCCCCTGGGCCTCACAGAATATAACAAACAAGAAGAGTCTGTTTCCCTAGAAATACTGTGTGTCAAACTGGTCTTGTTGTGTGACTAGTACAAAAACTCTAGGAAAGTGCTGTTTCTGATGAGTTTGGGGGAAGACCACAGGCTCTTTTGTTACCTCAGCCATAGACACAGCCTGCAGGACCAAGGGTGACTGCGATTCATGTGGACTTTGCAAGATGTCATCGTATGGCAGGAAGGACTTAATAGCACTTAATAGCTCATGCCTGGCCCATGAGCCACCAAGCCTGACCTCAGGGCTGGATTCCCCAGTCCTGGTCTGACACCTGGTCTGACACCTACACTCACAGGTAGCAGCCACATGACTAGGGGCAAATCAGTCAACTCCTGTTGTAAAGTGAACTGTGTTCCTCCCCAGATTTATGTATGGAAACCCTAACCCTCAGTGTGATGGTATCTGGCAATGGGATCTTTGGACATTAATTAGGCTTAGATGGGGCCCTTGTGATGAGATTCACGTCCTTATGAGAGGAACAGAGACCAGAGCCACCTAAGGACACAACAAGAAGGCTCCGTCTGCAACCTGGATGAGATCCCCACTCTCGGCCCCACCCATGCTGGGTGACCTCAGACTTCCAGCCTACAGAACTATCGGAAAATAAATGTCTGTTGTTTAAGTCGCCCAGTCTATGGGATTTTGTTATGGTAGCCCAAGCAGACTAAGATCATGGGAGTCTCAGTTTCCTCATGTGCAAAATGGGGATCTGCAGTCCCGATGCCATGTCGTGAGGATTAAAGACTCTACCACATGTGACCTATCTAGGGGAGTGCTTGGCAGGAAACCAGTCACACAGGTAGCTCCTGGCATCACTGGCCTCCAGACAGGACACCAGGCCTTCAGGATGCTTGTATGTCACACATGTGACGTCAGTAATGGGCACAGTTCACGTGCAGGTTTTTCAGTTGAACATGGACAACTCTGGCATTTCCACGGGGCACTGAGGGGAAAGCCCCCCAGGTGGACGACCTCCCTTCGGTAGAGTAGAAAGCAAGGTCACTCAGCTGTCTCCTTTGGGAACACCCATATCTCCCCACACCAATGCACACACCTGCTTCAGTCCCTGAACGCTGGCGCCCTCTGGTGGTAAAAAAGGCAATGCGCTTCGTTTTAAGTCCATCTTCATTTCTACAGGAAGGATAAAAAGTCAACATTTGAGAATGGCATAACAAAGATGTTACTATTCTGGCTGGGACTGTATAACGCTGAGCCACGAAGAAGGGAGGAAATTCCGTCAGCAGGTGTCTGGGCCCCTGCAGCCTATGTGCCACCGGTAGCGCTCAGGGGTCTTCTAGGGGAAATGTTTAGAGAAGACCTAACTGGCATTTTCCATCCTCGGGCATTCCCACCCCAGGCAGGAGTGAGCGTGTTGGTGCCTGGCGTGAGAGCGCATTCTGGTGGCTGCTGCATTTTATACTGCCCTCGTGGAAGCCCCTTTGGGGTGCGAGTCCTGCTGAGATACTGCACGTGGCCTGCAGCCGATGAGCCAGAGTGGCTGGTCTCCTGGGCCTACAGGCCAGTCAGCCTCACGCCTTGCGCTTCACCTGGTACTGGAAGGCCTTGCAGGTAGAGGCTTTTTATTCAATTCTATGTGCGTTTTAGTTAGGGACTGGCAAAGACCTTTGAATAGGGTTTGCAGTTAAGACTGAAATGACAGACAAGATTCTCCAGGCACCTCTAAACGTTAGAATGGAGGACTGCTGTGGGCGGAACTGTCCCCCCCTATTCAGATGCTGAAGACCCACCCCCTATACCTCAGAATGGGACTGTATTTGGAGATGAGGTCTTTGAAGAGGTAACTAAGTTAAAACGAGGGCATTAGGATGGACTCTAATCCAATCCGGCTAGGTCCTTAAAGGAAGAGGCGTTCTGGACACCAACTCACACAGAGGGACGACCACATGAGGACCCAGGGAGAGGGCAGCCATCCACAGCCAAGGAGAGAAGCCTCAGAAGAAACAGACCCAGGTGACACCTTGATCTCGGACCTCTAGACTCCAGACCTGTGAGCTAGCAATTTCTGTTGTCTAAGCCCCCAGGCTGGGGCAGAGCAACCCCAGTGGACCCTACCTTGCCATCCCAAGAGCCTGCCCAGCTGGGGCCACACACACGCTTTGGGACTTCCTGGGATAAAGAGGCCGCTGCTTACTTGCCAAGCTGGTTTCTGGAGAGATCCAGCGTTTTGAGCTGCCTGCAAGTCCACTTCTCTTGAGGTGGAAGCGCCATCAGCTGGTTTCCCTGTAACCTCAAGAACACGAGGGCCTGGGGTGGGGGTGGGGGTGGGGGTGGGAGGGAGAAGTAAAGATGGCGTCAGATACAAAAAAGGAGGAGAGAGTGAGCAGCAGAGTCAGACAGTTCCCTGACAAAGTGCAGCCAAACTCTTAGAACCAAGTCACCTTTACAAAGATCCCAGTTGTGTGGGGTTCAACAGTCCCTTAAAACTCATGAAACTATGTCAAATGGAGCAGACGGATCAACTTCTCTATGGAAGCTCTTCCCTCAGACACAGTGAGAAGCAATTATCCTAGAATGAAAGGAATCCAAAGACTTCTCCGTGTTACGGGTTCTTAAGGGTGACGGTCACTGGTGGGCTTCTTCTGGAAATGCCCCAGACTCTGATGGTCCTGGGAGATACAAGGTCACCATGGCGGGGAGCAGCACAATGCTGGTGCCTGCTGCCTCCTAATGACCTCTCTAGGCAGGTCCAGGTCTGAGGACAGGGGCAGGATGACAGGGACATGAGGGCAACTCACCCTAGTGGCCCATACTGTGCTGGCTAGCATGGGGTCCTGAACTGGGACACCCCCAGGACTGCGGGCACACCGGAGGTGCTATGCATGGTGGCCCAGCCCTCAGCCCTGCTGCACACAGGCCCTAGGAAGGATCCCAGCCACCAAGGGGAATGCGGCTCTGCCCTAGATCTGTAACATGCTTCACTCTTTAAAAAAAATTATTATTTTTTGACACAGGGTCTTGCTGTGTTGCCCAGGCTGGAGGGCAGTGGTGTGATCATAGCTCAGCGTTAATGACTACAGCCTTGGATTCCTGTGCTCAAGCAATCCTCCTACCTCAGCCTCTCAAGTAGTGGGACTACAGGTGCGTGCCACCACACCCAGCTAATTTCTTATTTTCTGTAGAGACAGGGTCTTGCTATGTTGTCCAGGCTGGTCTTGAGCTCCTAGCCATCTTGGTCTCCCAAAGTGCTAGGAATACAGGCATGAGCCACCATGCCTGGCTCATGTTTTACTTTCATGGGAGTACCAGAAACACACTGTAACCTTTCATGAGCTGCCTGTGGCTATGGGTGGGTGAGTGGGGGGAACAGGTTGTTCTTGGCCCCACATTAAACTCTCCACTCTGAGTGCTTTTGTCTCCACCCCTGTTGGGGCCAACACCACCACTCGCCGTCAGAACCACAGCAGTCAGTCCCTCACTGAAATTCTATGGAGGCCCTGCCATGTGCCAGGCCCCAGGGCTGATGCTGGACATGGAGCCCCCTGCAAGGCCCCCACATACCCACCCACCCTTGTCTGAAGGAGGAGACCATGAGCAAACACACATTCCCACTGTGCCCAGTGGTAAGGTTCTCAAGACGGTTCTGTGCCTCCTGATTTGCTGTGTCTGGCTTCGATGGAAAGCCAGAAAACCAAGTCTGCCAGCTGTTGGTGCAAAATAAGAGAAAAGAGACTCAGAGCAGGGGGTTCAACTGTCATGGACAAGAATGTGCAGCTAGGAGTGCCCTGCGGAGAGTAGTGACATGGGTCCCCACCCCCACCATGCTTCCAATGCCTCCTTTTCCCCCCCGCAGTAAATGTCCCCAGGTCCCTTTCTTTTCCCTGCATTAGTCCAGAGGCCTCTCTAATAATATGCACATTGAAGGGGCTTTGCTGCCTTTTGGGGACCCCTGAGCATAGGAAGCTGTGCCAGGCTTTGGAGGAGAGCCTGTGGAAGGCGGGGTCATAGCCTAGCAGGCCTGGGGCTGAAGTCACCATGGCCTGGTCACCCTGCCTGGGCAGCATGGAGGTGTGTCCACCACAAGGCCCTGGTGGGGCTGCCCCTATGCCTTCAGCAAACACTGATCAGGCCCCTTCTGGGCTGGCCCTGGGCTCTGAATGGTCAATATGGCCCATGGTCTTCCTGCCTAAAGACCTGCAAACAGGCTAAAACAACCCAACCTAGTGAGAAGGCAGCCCTGTGCTGGGGCGGGCATGCGGGGCTTTGGGGAAGTCCGTTGCTGAGTTCACAGTGCTCCCTTGGCCTCATAGACGGGCAGGCTCAGTGGGCCCACCAGCGGCCAGGAAGGGACAGCCCAGGAGATGGTCAGGAGGCGGGGCGTGTGGACTGTGCTTACAATTTTCAACATGAAAGAAGGTCCTGGGGGATCTAAGCCCCAACCCTCTGCCCTAACATTGTTGTCTCTGTTCTGTACCCTCCATCTTTGCTTCTGACCATGCATATTTATGACGGCTGAACTTTTCTGTAAGAAATAGAGTCCTATTAGACTTACATCAAGCTGAAAAAGTCCCAGGGGAACTTCTTTTAGTGTGTTTTCTGAAAAATCCACATCCTTAAGGTGATTCTTCCAAAAGATAGCCATGTTTTCTGGCAGGGATTCCAGGGCATTTTTGGATGCTTTACAACATTTCTAGGAGTTCGATGAGAAAGAGAATGAATAGTAATTAGCTCTGTAAATGCTGGCTGCCTAGAAGTCTGTTTCCAAATTTGATGTTAAAAATAAGACCATTAGAATAAAGCTCTGTGACAAACATGATTCATTGTGGGTTAAGAGGCTGCAAACTCTCCTTGTCTCTGTGGTCCTGCCCCTGCTCCAGGGAAGGGACAGGAAAGCAGTGTCCTGGGGGAACAAAGGTAGCTTCTAGTCCCCCCCCCCCCCCCAACAACAACAAACCCCCCAAAGGCCGGGGTAAAAAAAAAAAAAAAAATAAACAAACAAATGAGAAAAACCAGATAAAAAAACAAAAAAAAAAAAAAAAAAAAAAAAAAACAGG
>CAUYQG010030964.1:0-13865 GCA_963574415.1 Tarsius wallacei | reverse complement strand
GACCTGCTGGGCTCCAGCGATCCTTCCGCCTCAGCCTTCCAAGTAGCCAGAACTACAGGCACGCGCTACCACGCCCGGCTAGTTTTTTGATTTACTGTAGAGATGAGGTCTCGCCAAGTTACCCAGGCGGGTTGCGAACTCATGGGCTCAGGCAATCCACTCACCTCAGCCTCCCAAAGCACGGGATTACAGGCTGAGCCACCGAGCCTGGCCTCAATAAAATTCTTGACAGTGCCTTAAAAAAAAAAACTGTTTTAGTGCATGTTGTACACATTTTATGTCCAGTGTTTGTTCATTTATCAGCAGCACCGTGTCACTGAAAGAGCATCAGACTGGAAGTCCAAAGCCCAGAACAAAAGACCTTCAGCCACAAGGGGCCGGGATTATAAAATCCCTATGAAAAGAGCAGTACCCGCTTGTTCACCCAGGTTCAGCCACTCTCCTCTGTTTGGAACTGAGGTCACATAACCCCATTCCAGTCGCTAAGACAAATACTAATCTCCATCTGAAGGAATTTTAGGAGACTGCTCATAGGGCACTTGATTTGCCCCAGTTATGATAACCAGGGTTCTCCCTGTCCCTTTGCCTCAGTCACTGTCTTGAAAATGCAGTAATCTGTGTACAAAGCACTTCCTCAAGTACTGGGCACTGCCGCTGATGCTTTATTTACTCATCATTTCAACCCTGTGAAGGAAGTAACATTATGATGCCCATTTTTTACAAATAAAGACACTAAAAGCTCAGGGGAGGTAAGCACCTCGCCCAAAAGTTAGCAAAGGACAAGGCCAGAACTACAAGCTGTGCTCTGGCCGGATCAGTTTCCTCTAGGACCTGGTGTCCTGTCCCTGGCCCCCTGTCCAGCATCCAGGACCTGCTTCCTGCTGACAAGCATGCTCCCCCGCCCAACCACCTGCCAGGATGTTGGATGGCTTCTGGGTTGTCCATCTCTCTGCTCCTCTTGTCTTTCAGGCCTCACCATGCTTCCTATTGGACCTTATCCCTGCCCCCAACGTCAAGTACTCACCAGACTTCCACCTGGGGAGGCTCACGGCACTGTGTTCATCCTGATCTAACTCTACATACCAGCCCTCTGCATCTGCCCCAGCCTATCTCACATGACTACACGGTGCCCCCACATAGCTAGAGAGCAAGACCAAGCCAGAGAGCACTGCAAATGAAAAAAACAGAGGCCCCAGAGTCAGGCAATCTAGATCCAAATCCTAACTCCACCGTTTATTACTTGTATAAAAATAATGAGGCCCACGTTGCCTTGTTGTGAGGATTCTCAATGAGTTAATACAAGTACAGGGCTTGGCACGGTGCCTGGCACATAGTAAATGCTTAATAAATATTAGTTATCTTTGCTGTTGTTATGATCAATAATACTTGTAAAAGATCCACCAGAGAGCCTAGCATATGGTAGGCATTCAAAAAATGATAGCTGTTAATCTCATTGTTTAAGTCCTGGAAAAGCTACAGGAATTCAGTGAAGGGCCAGATAACAAGGTAGCGAAGACAGAAAACAGGCTGCCCAAGCCATTGTGCAGATCTGCAGATCTCTGTCTGATCCTGGAGCTTGGCTATAACTGGCCTTGATTAAGAGGAAACGCCTCCCTGCAGGACTCCCATCTTCATCTGCCTCAATTAGGAGATGACAAGTGCTTCCTGAGCTTGGGCACTCCTGGGAAAAGGAATTTCAAGAAGGAAAATCAGAAACACCCTCTGTCTGTGCTCCTGCCCAGCAACCTCTACTGTGGCAACATTTGCCACTGGCCACCCCATTGTGCCCTGCCCATCCAACTGTCCTCTTGGACTATGGAGTCACGGGTTTCATCTGAGCCCCTAGTTCTCAGAAAGCTGGTGAACATGGTCAGAATATGTATCCCAGCCTCAAACCCACTCCAGGTTGAGCTGTCAACAAAAACAGCAAACAGGTGGACAGAAAGCAACCATCAGATTTGTAAAAGAAGAGCTGGTTGGGCATGGTGGCTCATGCCTGCAATCCCAGTGCTTTGGGAGGCTGAGGCCGCAGGAACCCTTGAGGCTTGGAGTTCAACACCAGCCTGGGCAACAAAGCGAGACCCCATCTCAATAATAATAATATCTCTATAATAATAATAATGTTATTATTATAATAATAAAAGAAGAGCCATCACATAGCCACACACACACACACACGCACACACGCACACACACACACACACACACACACACACACACCTGTGAGCATTTGGGAGCTGCAGTATGGGTGTCTTCTTTTATCTTATTTTTCCTGCTGCTGCTTTCCAGGGATCCTCACAGCTAGAGCCACCAGTGCTCACAGCTCCTAAGTCAATACTGACCAAGCTGGGGAGGGTGTACAGTTTGAACAGACACAACAGCTTAGAGTAATGTCACCAGCTCAGTTACAATTGCTTGGCTCCTGTGTTCCTCCTGATTTTCCTTCAAGCTACACGATCAATGAGGTGACAGGTATTTCCCCCAGACCACTCTCATTTCCCTTTTCCAATCATACATGAATCTGGTGCCCTCCAGAATGACCTCTGAAACCCACATTACTGCTCATGTTGCCTCTGAGCCTGAGTTGTGCCCTCCCCTCTCCAGGCTGGGCCCATTCTCATACAATCAGACACTTCTGCCTGGACTCCTAGTCCTTAATTTTGGTCCTAGCCAAAATTAAGGACTAGGACTATTGCTGTGATAATACTGTGTAATAAACAATCACATAATCTTAGTGGCTTATAAAAACAAACATTTATTGTCTCACTCACAGTCTGGCTTGGGTGGAGGGGGTTCTGACTCAGGTGGCGGGTTGAGTACAGATCAGTTCCATATGTCTCTCCTTCGGGAACCAGCAGCTACCTGAGGCAGGCTCTTCTCATTATGGATAGAAGTACAAAAAGGCCTAGTGGGAACCTTCCTTGACTAGTAAGGCCTCCACTCAAAACTGGCTCATTTTCAAGCCCATTCAGATTCCACTGGCCAAAACAAGACAATTGGCCAAGCCCATAGTTGAAGAGATGGGAATATATACTCCACATGTTCTAGTAGGGTGTGTGCAAAGTCATATGGCAAAGGGCAGAGATGTATAATTCTATTACAGAGAAGGAGTTAGAAGCTGGACTGGATAAAAAAAATGTGGTACATAGTACACGATGGAATATTATGCAGCCATAAAGAAGGACAAATATATTTGGATGGATTTGGAGTCGATCATACTGAGTGATTTATCACAGAAACAAAGAACAGAGTTCCATACGTTCTCACTCATAAATGGATCTTGAACAATTATAATGCTATAAGAAAGCAATTGGCAGTAGTGGGAAACTGTCAGGGAAGGGGGGTGGGATTGGCAGTTGAGGGAAACTGCTAGGGGAGGGAGGGGCATCCCTCATCAACAAGAGTACCTGCATGATCAATGTTTGTATACCTAACCCTGAAATGTACCCCATACATTTATAATAAAAATTAAAAAAAAAAAGAATCGGAAATAACAATCCCATCTCCAGTATTTCTTAAACCAGAATCCTGTGATGAGCTCACCTAAGGAAACTTCCATCTTCTGCTTGCCCACCAGGCCTCCTACCCACTGACCCCAGCTCGCCAGCTTAGGGGCTGACTCTGAGTAGACAGATCTCATACATGGAGACCCCTGTCCTCTTGAACTGCCAGCCAGTGGCTGGCACCAGCATCACTTGCTGTGATTCACTCACCTAGATGTTCCTGTTGAATTCCTGGAGAAGCCTACCAGCTAAAGCAGCTACTCAGTCCCTGGTAGATACTGGTCTCTGGAGGGGCTAGAGCCAAGAACTGGAAAGTTGGAAAGCCATAAGGGAGCGAAGGCAGCTTTTCCCACTCTCACCGGCTGCAGGTTCACTATCTGCACATCTGCTTTGTTTGTTTGTTTGTTTGTTTGTTTGTTTTGCTGGGCACCAGCTTCTGCTGCTCTTCCATGAGTGGTGAGGGACTTGATCTAGCCCCGGGGCTGCCCCATTTTAAGCACCATCACCTAGATGGAGAGGAGTCCAGTGTCCCATGTCTACAGTCCCAGCGAAAGACCCTAGTCAACATGGCTGGAATCGTGGAGTACACACACAGTTGCCACCCCCCACCCCCACCCTTCTAGATAGATGAGAAGCATGGTGTGAGCTGCCAGACACCAAGAAAGACATGGAAATCAGAGGTTTCAAGCTGGAGTCTTCTGGGCTGAAAATGTGTTTTGTTTGGCCCACAGGGTTTTTTAATATTTTGAATTACTTGACAAAATTTAGAAATTGAGAACTCTTATGTGAATCCAGATAACTTTTTTTCTTAAAAAAAAAATAATAATCAAAGATCTTAACTGAAAGGTAGTATGGGAGGGGGAAGGGCCCTACCATGCATTCTGATACTATTCTGTTCCTTGATCCAGCTGCGGGTTATACCACCACATTCTACTCCTGAAAAATACATCAAACCACGCATTTAAAATAGATCTATGTTTTTATTTATACACTACACCTTTTTCAAGTTTTTAAAGTTTCAAAGGGCTGGGATGGAATCACATTTTAGCAAGAAATAAATTCACTGGAGCTGAGTTTTCCATGCTGCCATATATCTCACCCCTCCCCATTCTCTTGCTACCACTGAGGCTGGGGGTCAGTAGTCATTGATTATCATCCTGGACTATGATTTTCTTATAAGAAAGTTAAAAAAAAAAGTAACTAGCCGGGCTCGGTGGCTTAGCCTGTAATCTCGCGCCTTGGGAGGCTGAGGTGAGTGAATTGCCTGAGCCCGCGGGTTCGAGACCCGCCTGGGCAACTTGGCGAGACCTCATCTCTACAAAAAAAAAAATCAAAAAAATCAGCCGGGCGTGGTAGCGCGCGCCTGTAATTCCAGCTACTCGGAAGGCTGAGGTGGAAGGATCGCCGAAACCCAGCAGGTCGAGGCTGCAGTGTATAACTTTATATATATATTATACACATGCACACACACATATACATATACACATGCTTATGTATACACACATATATGATACTTGTCATATATTATATACTTATATTTTATACTTTATTTTATATATATGTATGTATGTGTGTGTGTATATATATATCTCCATAATTCAATTAAAAGGAAGGTCACAAAAGAGCATCAAAGATAGCTGCTTGAAGAAAAATGGAAAATAGCTTTTTCTTTTGCAGCACTTAAAAACATTCTTCCAAGTTTGACATGCAAATAAAATGTGTCAGTATCTAAAGAATCCAATCAAAAAAAAACTGTGACTAGTATATGGAAACCTAATGACCTAAAATAAAGCACTGACATTTCAGCATGTTTTATTTTTCAATGCAAATAAAACAAGTGACGCAACCGTGAAATGAAGTTATGGAGAAGTTGAAAATATGGCTCAAGCATTGAAACCTTTTATAAATGGTACGTTTATAAAAGAGTATCTACTAAGGACAGAGAAACTCACTCTTTGAACAAAAACAAGTATTTTCAAATGGAAGACTAAACAGAAACACTGTTGCTCAGCAAGATGACGACATGGCTGAGAACTTACAGGACAAGTTGTGTGAAAAAGTTAAATCATTTGTGGCATTTCCTAGTGAAGCTTATGAGAGCCCAGTTAAAATAATACCACCCAGTCAGCTCTATTTATTTATGGTTCCAAAGAGACTTCAATGTGATTGGAGAACTTTTGGGCATGGTGTCTATCACAGGCACAATTTCAGGAAATGACTTAGCTTTGTGTGTTGAGAAATCTTGAAAAATTTAAAGCAGGCAGGTCAAAATTAGTAAGCCTGGCTACAAAACAGAGCTCCTGAGATGGTCAGCATTAACAATGACCTTGTTATAGATCTTAAATTTAAGATGGCAAATTTGAACGATGACGGAAACTAAATAATTCACCAGAAATTGCCTTGTGCTAAAAAGTTAAAATAGAACATATTGCTGGGTCTAGGGAACTAGATTTATTCCCACAGCTAAAAGCACAGAGAGTTCAATGCTTTGCTAGACAAACTGGATATGCAATAGTCATAACATTCGTCTGTTCTAATAAATGAAGGGTAGTTAGTATGTAATGTTGGGTCTTTTATTTGTGGGATGGGAGACACGGCTGAAAAATTATTCACTTGCTCATATCATCCAACAAAAATACTCACCCCAACTCACCACTAAAGATTGGCCTTTTCAGTAAATATCACAAGCCATCTAACCCTTTTGGGTACCTCTCCATGAGAATCATCACAAATTTGCAAATAAGCTATTTAGTTGGTTTTTTTTTTAATATGGCCTTCACTAATTTTCTTAGTGAAATTATATCTCAGTGAAACTCATTTGGCAAAGAATAATCAGGCCCACGTTCCTATGCTAAAATAAATTTTCAGAAATGAAAGAGATCACTTCAACTGGCCTCTGAAAACTATGGGTTTGATGACAGGATTCCCATAAGATTCTAATTTTATAAAAATGACCTTTCTCCTTTAAAAAATTAAAAAATAATTTTTCTCCATTAAAAAATATTATGCCACAAATGAAACTTTAAAACTCACCTTTCTCAATTAACGTTGCATTACAAATAGAATTTTTGGAGCCACAATTCAGTCCCCAAAACTAAATTTTGTAGCATTAGCATGCCAGAATTCTACAAATATTTCAGGAGTGGTTACCCTAAATATAAAACCATCATACAAAGATTCTATCAATGCTCAGCCATGAACAGCTGCTTTCCATTATGAAACTAAATAAAACGATTGCTCTTGGTTAAAAGATTCAAGGTTGAATTCTATACAGCACATCGCAACATGAAATGCAAACTCAACATTGACATGCTGGAGCAAAGAAAAAGTGTCACATTTCTGGTTCTAAAGCAAAGAAGTAATGAAGTATGAAAGACAAAAAACTAATAATTACATATTTCTATTTTTTTCGAATGTTACATGTTTCAATTTCAAACTTAATATATAATCTCCAATAGCATACATGTTTATATTTTATGTTATGTACTTATATCCTCATTGAGTAAAAATGAAAGTTTGATTACGTTTCTGGCATTTGATTTTTCCGAAACTCAGTCTACTGTACTCATTTTTGTTGTCTTTCTGAATTCTATAAGAATCTGAGTTTGCAACCTCTGGTGTACACTCTACAGATATATTATTTTCTAGGAAAAAATACCTCTCATTGAAAAATAATATATGGTCATTTGCTCAAGGATGAACACAGAAAATCCAGAACAGAAAAAAAAGACTGTTTATCTCACCATATTAGCAAGTTTATCAAAAAAATGCATTTTCTGGGCCAGGAACAATGGTTCATGCCTGAAATCTCAGCACTTTGGGAGGCCAAGGTGGGAGGATCACTTGAACCTAGGAGTTCAAGACCAGCCTGGGAAACACAGTGAGATCTCACCTCTACCAAAAAGTCAGGCAGACTTGGTGGTACACGCCTGTAGTCCCAGTTACTTGGGAGGCTGAGGCAGAGAGATCACCTGACCCCAGGAGGTCGAGGCTGCAGTGACCACTAATCATGCCACTATACTCCAGCCTGGGCAATAGAGTGAGATCCCAATTCAATAAAAAAGCATTTATAGTAGAAATGTTATGATTACATGTTATTATGCATTTGTAATATATCTTAGCATATTTGTTATTGTTGCATATTTATTTCCCATTTTAAAATTATTGGTCTTGATACCCATCCTGGCTTCATCCTTTCCTTATGCATGGCCATGTTATTATTCATTATGTCTTGTACCCACTACCTGAGTTTCCACTCATAGCTTCCAGTTAAGGCTGGAAGTGATTCAAATTAGAATTTGGTAATTCTCTGAAGGAACTGGGGAAAAGACTCAAACGGGTAGACTCTTCTTGAATCCAGCCTCCTCCACACTTCCATTTTTCTGGACCCTTCATCGCTGTTGCTCAGAGGGTGACAGTTATGTTCGTGTGATAAGAGACCTCCAGTTGGGTCATTCACATAATATAGTCCCCCTTGAAGGGAGGCCAGAGCTATCTCAGAAAGATAAAATCCAAGCTAAGTAAGGAATATTTAAGATGGTTAAGACTACAACCAGCTGCAGCCCAATCAGCCTAGATCCTTCTATTTTTTTCCTTGGGTTTATGTCTCCTGACTGCCCCATCTCCAATCCCATGCTCATCATTATTTGTGCTCATTACATATGTCTAAAAAGTCTCCTTATCCTAAAAGAAATAGAAGTGTAGATAGGATTCCTCCAATCTGATGAGGGAAGATAATCCTATTTGTTTAATCAGGATGTCATCATTCCCATCCTTGGAGATCCCCCAGTTTGACAGAGAAGATAGGGTTCACCATCAGGGAACCTCTGGCTTGATGAAAAAACCTGACTTGCTGCTATGATCAAAGGCTTCCAGAGAACTTGCTGATGGTATCAAGTGGGCAGGTCAGCAAGTGGAAATGAGCAAGAACTTGCAAAGTGGGGAGAGAAGACCTTCAGACAAACTGCTTAGCCTGGGACTCCCCAACTGCAGAATGATGGAGAAAAGTGAAGGAAAAATGTATCTTATTGCACTGAACAAAGGACATCATGAGCTTACAAGAACGAAAATCTGTGGAATAACTATCTTCTTAAAAATGATAAGCCGGGCTCGGTGGATCAGCCTGTAATCCCGCGCTTTGGGAGGGCGAGGTGAGTGGATTGCATGAGCCTGAGGGTTCAAGACCCGCCTGGGCAACTTGGTGAGACCTCATCTCTACAATAAATCAAAAAATTATCCGGGTGTGGTAGCGCGTGCCTGTAGTTCTCGCTACTTGGAAGACTGAGGCGGAAGGATCGCCGGAGTCCAGCAGGTCGAGGCTGCGGTGGCCGGGAACATGTCACTGCACTCTAGTCTGGGCGACAGAGTAAGACTCCAACTCAAAAAAAAAAAAAAAAAAAAAAAGGATAAAGTTCGAGATTGAACAGCACAAGAGGACATTTTTAGGTAAAGGGGGAGTCAAGATTGTCTGATTACAGGTGAACACATGCATTCATTTTCTCTCCCTCATGAGACTCCCATCAAAATTAATTTTCTTAAAGGTGCAAACCCTTGACTGGGCTTCGTGGCTCAGCCTGTAATCTTAGCACATTGGGAGGCTGAGGCAAGTGAATTCCCTGAGCCCACAGGTTCAAGACCAGCCTGGGCAACTTGGCCAGACCTCTTCTCTACAATTAATCAAAAATTAGCCGGGCACGGTAGTGCACATCTATAATTCCAGTTACTTGGAAGGCTGAGGTGGAAGAATTGCAGAGCCCAGGAGGTTACCACTGGGGTGGCCATGAGTATGCCACTGCACTCCAGCCTGGATGACGGAGTGAGACTTCAACTCAAAAAAAAAAAAAAGCTGTAAATCTTTAATAAGGAAGAATATGGAAGGAGTCCTTCAGCAAAAGAAAAATGTCAACCCATTTCTAGAAATCTGAAAACCAAGAGAAGAGACTGAGCTAACAAAGCAAAGCTGGGAGCAGAGTAATAAGCCTTCCCTTCTAGAAACTTCCTAGAAGGTGCTGCAGCTGCCCTACCTGTCCACACCCTGGAGAAGGCCTGACTTGAGACAAGGTGGACGATGAGAGTGAGAAGTGAGAGATCAATTCAAAATCTATACGTACAATGGCAAAGGGCACTCTGCCCCCCCGCCCCTCACCTCCACTGACAGAATGACTTGCAACCAAGCTCTGAATCCCGAAGCTAGACACAGAGGAGAAACTGACAGAGGAAAGAGGAGGGGAAGAAAGGGGAGAAGATATGTCTTCCCTAGGAAAATTCCACTGACCGGGCAACAGGGACAGTAAGGGCTGTTGGTGGTGCCCACAGTAAAGAAAGCGCCAACATCCTGGCGTTTCAGAAGCCGGAAGCAAGATGGCCAGCCCTGCACTCCCAGCTCCCATTCCTCCTCTCACCAGGCCACCCATGAACACAGAGCTCCCAAGCACACTTCCCAGTCCCTCATTCGCACATATGAATGGGTATCCCGGGATCCCCAGACACAGAGGAAAGTCCGCAACATGAAAGAGAGCGGCAGAGAGCTAGCTCCTCATCTATCACAGCCAGAGTCAGGAGATAATGCCTGAAGTTGATAAATCAAGACAAAGAATAGAAGCACTTTATTTAGATATGCTTTAGAACCAAAGACAGCAACAGATCAAAGCGAATGGCTCTCAGTAAGTCTAACAGGAGGTAGGGGATGGGGTGGGAAGGGGATGCGACTGTTGGTTTTCATCATAAGTCCTTCGGTATACTATTTGACTTGATCTTCTTTTTTAACTTTTAAAATATCTTTAAGGAAAGCTCACATTGTAAAACGATTGCCAAAAAAATGAATCATCAAAATAATTCATTGCTGTGTAATCTTAACTTTTTGCTCTTGATTTTTTTTTTTTAAGCAACCAACACAAATGGAGATTCTCTAGCAATTTTTTCATGCATGTTTATATCAGGTAGTAAATGCCTTATGTTTTAGGGAATTGTTATAGAGAAGAAACCAGGTTAAATTACCCCCAAGTAATTTAACAAAGGGATTTGTTTGTTTGCCAACTAGGACAAGGAAAAAGAAGAGATTAAGGCCTAAAAGATCAGGTGAGAGTTTCTCATTTCCTCCAATATTTCTTGAGCACATACTATGTGACAAGCAATGTTCTAGATGCTGGAGGGACAGTAGTGAACAGAACAGACAATGTCCTCCCCTGCATCTGATATTCTAGTAGGTGACAAGAAGCAGAAACTAAAGACAAAAACAACAACAACAGTAACACAAATAAACAGGGGAACATTAACTAGTATCAAGAGCTACTCAGAGGACTGAACTGGTGTGATGATAGAAAATGACTTAGTGTAGATGATCAGAGTTGGTTGCCCTCTTTGAGGGATGATGAGAACATTGAAGTTGAAATCTGAATGAAAAGAAAGAGCCGGAAAGACTTGGGGTAAGGGTAGGGCATGGTATTCAAGTAGAAAAGTTCTAAGTAGGAAGGAAAATACTTTTATATGACATACGTATGTGTCCTAAGAACTGAGAGAAGGCCATTATGACTCACCTTAGTAGGTAAGAGGGGATAAAAAAAGTAATGAGAGACCAGATCATGTTGGATTTGTAAGCCAGAGTAAGGAGTTTGGATTTTATCATAAGAATCACAGAAAGTCTTTGAAGGCATTTAAGCAAGAGAGGGTCTTGATCTTATCTATGTTTTCAACCGACTTCCTACCTGGGATGGTCTGAGGCCAGTTACCTGTTGTCTCTTTAGTTATTAAGCAAATAAGGCTAAAGTAACTCAGATCAAGTTAGCGTGACTTCTATATTAGGAAGACACATTTTCATTCATTCACTTATTTGAAACTTTACTGAATATTTGCTAGTTGCCCCATACTATGCTGAGAGTAAGCAATATATAAGTACTTGTCCTCAAAGAGTTTGCATGGAATGTTGGCATGGAAGCATATCACTGAATTTTATATACTTACAAATTCTGCCCTGTGGACACACCTGCGCTAGCCTGCTGAACAAAGAGAAATACGTGACCAAGTGTTCCCCCTTGCTCTGGCTGACAGAGAGCCAACCTTCCAACATGGATGTTAGACCATCCATCCCCAGTCGAGCCAACACAGACCAGACAATCTACCCAACCTACCCACAGAATAGTAAGAAATACTACTTTATTTTTTAAGTCAGTACAGTTTGAAAGTGGTTTGTTACACAGCAAAAACTGTTACAAGACTGCAAAGAAGTCCATTTACTTTTTATAAGAGAAAGTTCTTAAAATCACATACTTCAGGCTCCTTGTCAGTGACTTCTGAAAAGCGTTCATCATTTTCTAACATCTCATACATCTATTGAAGAACCCTTTGGACACTAACCTACCTTAGGGGAAGAAAAATTGATTGCTTTGACCAAGATAAGAGCTGGCCCTATCCAAGTTGTGTATGAAGGGATCCAAACAGGTACAATGGAACCCCAGCCAAGCACACAGTGATGAAGTCAGAGTGGTTGCTCTGAAAATACTGAGCTGGGATTGACAAGAGTGTAATAAGGGAGACACCAGAGAAGAAAATACCCTGAGCAACTTTTCTCTGAACTCTGCCCTATACAAGAACTCTTCACCCAGCCCGAGGATCCACAACTCAATGGAGAGTCTGTGAGCTCAGTAAGAAAGAGTTTACAGTTTCCTTCCTCAAATGGCTCCAAGATAAACAGAATAAACACCAGTTGGTCTCAGCTGGTCGCACGTTGGCCTGCCTGGAGGAGGGGGATGCCAAAGATAGCTTCTTGAGGTTGCTTCCAGCCCTGCGTTCTAGGAAATAGACAATTATGAACAACATGGATCTTATTATCGTGACATCTCTAAGGTCTCTGCATAAAGCCTATATTTAAAAATATAAACATGTAAGTGAAAAAAAATGTCAGGGGAATAAATATTTGTCTTAAAAGAGGCCATCTGTTTCAAATTTTTATTTTAAAAAAAACCAACATGTGTTTTATTTTAAATTTGTATGTGTGTTGTTATCCTTGGGTTAAGTATTAGGTAAATAGACAGAAGCATTGAGAATCCATTTTCCAGCAAATTTTGGTTAGAAATCCTCACACACGTGACCCAGGAGATAATTTGGGGGCTAATTGGAGCTTTGTGGGCAGCCAACTTTTTACAGACTCTCCCCCATGCAGTCCCTGTTTGATGGGGATGAGGATTTCCCTGGCACTTGTGTTTGTTTTGGACAAGATGGCATTTTACACCTCGGAGGATTCAACAGACACAACACATGGCAGGCTGTGGGACTGAGGTGAGGTGTCAAGAAAAGCTTCTCAGAGGAAAAGCCTGGGAGCTGGTCTTCGTGGGCCAATAGGGGAACCACATGGAAGAAGTTGTTCCAGAAAGAGGGAGCACCATGGACTAGTGAAGAGATCGGTGATATTTGGGGAAAGGCATCAAGTTCAGGTGACATGGCGAAGAATGGCTGGAGTTGAAGCTGAGGTGGCTGGGAACAGAGGATGACTTTCACTTTTCTGACTGTTTTTCATCACTACCCTTCTCTGTTGGTTCCAGGTGATTCTGGTGAGGTTGGCAAGGTCTCCATCCTCACCCCAACTCAGACACAGCCACTGCCCTAAGGGTGGCCACATGACCCGGTTAGGCCCCAGCAGAACCCTTTTGAGGGAGGCATATGGGGATCTGCGAGAAAGCACCTTCCCTTTCCTTCTGAGATCATGAACTGAAAGCACACAGGGAGGCGAATTCCTCTTTCTCACCAAGTGGAGGGTCCCTACTTGTGAATTAAAACCAGCACAGTAAGCCGGGCTCGGTGGCTCAGCCTGTAATCCCGCGCCTTGGGAGGCTGAGGTGAGTGGATTGCCTGAGTCCGTGGGTTCGAGACCCGCCTGGGCAAGCGAGATCTCTACAATAAATCAAAAAATTAGCCAGGCGTGGTAGCACGCGCCTGTAGTTCCAGCTACTTGGAAGGCTGAGGCGGAAGGATCGCCGGAGCCCAGCAGGTCGAGGCTGCGGTGGCCGAGTGAGACTCCAACTCAAAAAAAAAAAGAGAGAGAACACCAATCTTAGCTCTGGGCCTTCGATGATCCTTACTTCAGTAGAATAGAGGATATACATGATCAGTCACATCTTAGAGATGAGAAAACTGAGGTAGAGTAACCCAGGATCACACAACTAATAAGAAGCAGAACCAGTCTCCAAATATAGTTGGGCTGGTTCCAAAGTACACGCACACCCTCCCTTTCACCCTGTGGAGTGTACGGAGACACTCAGGTGTGCTGGTCTGGAGGCTGGAACTCACCTGGATTTTGGAAATATAGTTCCAGGTAGGCTACTGAGTGCCTAGTCCTTGCTCTCCCAGAAACGAATCCTTCCTGTTTAA